>PVKM010004475.1:0-52050 GCA_004027735.1 Carollia perspicillata
GTCCATCTCATTGATGGGCTCCCTCTGTTATCCTTCACACACAGCATCTGGGAGGCAGTTAAGGAGCAAGTTGCCCAGAAAAGAAAGGAGGGCTGGAGTGCACACAGGAGCACAGTGCAGGCAACATGTGCCTACAGATGCAGGAAAGCTCCTGGCTGGGGCAGCATCCAACCTATCAGTGAACTCAGGCCTAGATGGGATACCTAGGTACCCAGGATCCCAGGCAAGGAGTAGTGAGCCAGGTACCATAGGGTCTTGAGCTTCCAAATGGCGATTGATGGAGAAGAGAAAGAAAGGGGGAAGAAGTCAGGGAAACATTATGGCAAAAAAAAAAAAAAGAGACAGGTTCCAGAGGTGAGGTCCCAAGAATGCTGAACTATCAACATTTTCCAGCCATGAATTTGCTGAGAGGTGGCCCTAAGCTTTGGTATAATCATACCCAATGCAGAATTGATAGATACCCAAAAGTCTGGCTCTGATGAACACTCTCAGAAAATATAAACAGAGAGAATTTTAAAAGTGATCACATAAATAAGACCTAGAAAGATCATAAAGATAAGTACTAACGTGGACATGGAGAAAAACCCCAGAAGATCTAAAGCCTTTTCACCTAAAGATGTGTTTGGAGAAGGAAACCCTAAGTCAGCATCTTCTTCTAGCCTGGGGAGTGCAGGAAACAGATGAGGAAGAAGGCTTTAGCCTGGTTACTTACCATCAGTCATTGCTGAGCACATTATTAAAAACCCAGTCAGAAGCAACACAAGAATGTTCTTAGCCTTTATTAATCTTTTGTTTTCCTTCTTTCTTTATTATTTTTTGAACAGTGATTCATTTAATATTAATTTTTTCTTGTCTCTTTGTGCCTCAAATAAGAATCGGTGAAGTTTTACTGCAAAAAGTATAAGGTATAGCCAGGGGCTAAATCCTAACCCTCTCATCTTTTCAATTGTCCTCAACTGCAAGTTCTTTTCAAAGAAGGGTTGGGCTGGGTCCTTCTGTATCTGAATGCACTGGGAACATTTAAGGCCATTCACATACTGATGGTTAAGATAAACTATAGCATTTCAGCAAAGCCCCGATGAATTTGGGAGAGAGATGAACAGGGTAAAACTGACTCATTGGGATGATTTTTGGTTGCCTGAATACTTTTAACCTTCAGTTATTTTTATTGCATAAACAAGATTGTGCTGCTCTAACAAGTCTTACCTAGGTTTTGCAACACATTTACAAGTTGAAATCTGTGTTGCAAAAAGCACGTTTTGTACCACTAGAAGCTTTGTTAACAAGCAGAGATTGGAGGAACTCAATTTAGCCCCATCTGTAGTGGCTTTGCAAAGCTCTTTGCATTCTTTGCCTTAACATTCCCCATTCTCAAGATAAGACAGGAAAAGGAAGGGGAAACAACTACTCACCTTGTACAGGAGGTCTTTCAGAAGATGGGCTGCAGGACTGTAGAATGCCTAATGTACAATTTCTTTTTCATTGGCTTGCAACTGAGGAGGAACTCCACTGTTCAATTTTAGAAGATGCATGATGCTTTTTACAAGCAAAATATAACCAGATACATTGAAATTAAGAACAAATTGACAGTAACCAGTGGGGAGGGGATAATGGGGAGAAACGGTGATGGGTTTTCAGGAACATCTATAAAGGACATGTGGACAAAACCAAGGGACGGGGTGGAATCAGGGGAGGTAGGTGGGGATGGCTGGGGTGGTGGGGGTTGGTGAGGGGAAAAGGCAGAAAACTGTACTTGAATAACCATAAAATTTTTTAAAATGAAAAAAATAAGATGCTTTTTACTACATCAGATATATTTAATAAATATTTTTTCCTGAGCTTTCAGCAGTAGGTAATTTGAAAGCATTCTGGGACATTTTCATAAACACTTTTTCCCCAATTCTTAGCATGCTTCACATATTTGTAAGAAATCACTTGTTTTTGTAAAAGTATGCAAAAATAGTAACACAGTTGTTCAGTACTTTCAGGACATCACTTCAGTCTGAATTACTTTTTATCTTTCTTTAATCCTTCCCCCCGTCTCAATGGATCTTTTCCGTGGTAGGTCTTCATGGAACAGCAGATGGAGGAATGTACATCAATGTCCAATACAGTGACATAGTTAGATGTGACCTGAAATGAAGTCTTTGGTTATTAAGAGAGCTGTCTCCAGACTTCACATCATGTGCTCACAGCAGATGAGGATGGAGCACTGTGGCAGGGCCTGAACTCCTCACCCATCAGGCCTGTGGACGCCCTGGGCCGGGGAGGCCATCAGGACTACTGTTCTGTCTCTCTTGAGATCACTCCAGAATTAGTTACATATTTTCTCAAAGTTTCAACATCTAACATTGTTTTTCCCTAAAACTGATTTATTTTATTATTATTTATTTTTGTCTTCTGTCTCACTGTTTTTCTAGCCAGGCATTGGCTTACTCATTTACTCAACAAATATCTATTCTGTTATGATATGAGAAATCTGTTAATTTTTCAACAACTAAAGGATATGTTTGGTTCATGCAGGATTCTGGACTTTATATTCGTATCTAGGCATGTGTTATTTATTTGTTTGCATATTTACTTATATCTCTATTTATGAGTCCATGATCTGGTTGAGAACAGATGCTGTGTTTTACTTATCTTTCTATCTGCAGAACTAATAGATAGTAAGCACTCAGTAAACACTGAAATAATGTTAAACAAATTCTATCAACCTACATAATGGAATTGAGGTAAATTATAATTAAAACATATGTCTCAGTATACCTGAAACCAATGTAAAATAATAATGAATGTTGACTGCAATTGAAAAAAATGGAAAAAATAAATATTAATGTCTCAACCACAAAAAATATACCTTATCAATATAAAATTCAAAATATTAAGAAAAATCAAACAAAATAAATACAAGGCATTAAGATACAGTTGATGTAAATTAGGCTATATGTTAGACTCTGAGCTTCCTGATAGCCAAGGCAAAGGAAAAATTTGCTAAGGTACATTAGAAATAGAAAAATTAAAACAAAAGAAAAATAGGGATTTTAGATGGATTTTAATACATTTTAGCTACTAACAAATATTTTATTACTTTATTACAATTCAAGAATTTTCCAATTATGATTACAGTAGTCACCGGTAATCTGTGGCTTCACTTTCTGCAGTTTTAGTTACCCTTGGTCAACTGAGGTCCAACACTATTAAATGGGAAATTCCAAAAATAAACAATTCATAAGTTGTAAATTGCATGATGTTCCAAGTAGCATGATGAAATCTTCATGTCTCACGCTGTCCCTCCCAGGACGTGAATCACTCCCTTGTCCAGTGTCTCCTCGCTACTGTCTCTGTCATTAGACCCATTGTCATGGTCTCATGGTGCCTGTGTTCAAGTAACCTTTGTGTTACCCACCAACAGCCCCAAAGTACAAAAGTAGTGGTGCTGACAACTGGGATATGATGAAAAGAAGGCTTAAAGTGCTCCTTTAAGTGTAAATATATATACATGAAAGGCCAAAATGAAAGGAGATAAGCATTTATTTGAAATCAAAAAGAAGAACTAGTCAGGAAGCACTGATCTGGGCAGAAACTTAAATACAGTTCCTGATAGGAGATGAAGGCAAGGGGTGTTTATGAGAAAGGAAAGGGGAACAATTACATCAATAGAAGGAAAAAATTTCTACAGGTTCAGCTAAGCTAACATTGTGATGTTAATACTGAAGAATATTTTTGATTTTTCAGTCAGGGTAGTCATCAGTATGGTAATCATAATAACTGCTTTCTTATTATCATCACAAATAGCCTTTGGGGACATACTGTTGCTTTTTAGGGGCCAGTCCAAAGGTTAATTTTGCCCTGTTTTGGCATTCTAGAGTTTGAGGAGTAAGATGTACAAGGCCATTCCTCTGGGATGGCAGCTCTGACACTATTTTAAAGTGGCTCCATTTACATTATTATTATTTTTTACATATGTATGGGGAAAAAACATTGTCTATAGGGTTTTTGTATTATTTGCTGTTTCAGGCATCAAATGGGAGCCTTGGACCTTGCCTGTCCCTGTGGATAAAGGTGTACTACTATAGACATTTTTTCTTGAGCTAATTAACACTGATTCCACTTTTTTGTTTTTGCACACACTGGGTACTTGTAGAAAAATAGAAAACATCTAATAATCTTATGACAAAATAAAAGTGATTTTTTTTTCCAAAATGAAACTTCCTTAGCCTTTTTCATTTAGAAATGATCAGGTTATTTATTTCATTGTGTTTGGGGTTATAAACCTTACAAATAAAATGTGCCTAAAGTAAATCAAAAGACTATCCGCCTTTATCAAAGAAACATGCGCAAGAAAGATCAAAATACATGGAATGGTCATGTGGACTGATCCCTAAAGTAAACGCAGACATTATGTACGAGAAATTCTCAGCAAAGCCGTGCTGTAGAGTAAACAGAGCCACGTATGAACACTCAGATGAGAAAATATCTAAGCCTTTCAATGAACTAAGAGCCCTGGTTGCTAATTAAGGATTGTCAGTCATGCCATTTCCTATTTTTTGAGCTTCTTGAACATGTACTTGGAGGCATAGACCTGAGCTCCAAGATCACTTACTGTCCCAAGGTCCTAGAGGAAGGTCACAAACCTTATTAAGCTTTAGTTTCTTAACCTGCAAAATGAAGACGATAATACAACCTCATGAGATTATTGTAGGAGTCGGTGCAAATAGATGACATTATGAATGTGGACCAGATTTGCAAACTATAAAGACACAATGTTCCAGCACTGATGACATCAGTTAATATATGAGTTGCACATATATGAGGAGTCCAATTCGTGTACAGGTACTAATTTCATCTACTGCTGAAATCCACTTAATTTTTTTTTGCTTCATAAATGTGTACAAGTTTTAAAAATCTATTGAGTTCAGTGGCTCAAATCAATCTGTATTGCAATACTTAGTAGACAACTTGCTTTTATATTTTAAAAGCTCTCTTTCTGTTGAGATGAATTCATAATGCCTATCTATAGATTTAATGCATATTTATATATTATCATCACACAAGATATTTTTGTGTGTGATGTAGTTCTACTTCTTTTTTCCAGAATATTTTTTCTTAGCTTTATTTATGCTTTGCCTGGATAAGCATATTTATGAAGTTTAATAGCTCAAGTAACCTCCACATGTTTGGGATTGTATGAGGAAATTTGGAGTGTATGTTTTTATTTAAACTGATTTGAACATCCTCAAAACAGAACAAAACAAAAACCCTGACTCTTACTAAAATTTTAAATAACTGCATTAGCTTGCCTGATCAGCAACAATTACATTTCAGATCAGCTTTAAGGCTAAGACGTCACCAAGGTGACTGGAAGGAAATAATCAACCTCTGTGAATATGCAAAAACAAATCTTTTATGTGAAGGCAAAGATCACAGAGCAGCTCACTGTTCCCTTGGGGCAGGTGGTAAAGGAATGCCGGCGAGAGTGGGAAAAGTATTGCATGAAGAGCCTCACTTTCCTTTTGAGTCTGCCATGCTGGCTCTTGGAAAGAACAAGGGAGCTGTTGCCAGTGTGGTGGAGGCATTGGCTGGGACAGGATGGGAAGGACTTGAGCGTAGCCAGTGGCAGGAAAGCCAGGGAACGAGGAACTCCTCATCCTCAGAGCATGTGAGCAGGCCCTGCCACAGTTAGGGACCAGCGCAGCAGTCGTGGCATCTGGACCTCTCAGGCTGTGAGCCCTGTCCAGGGTCTTTTTTCCTCCCCAGCACCCACTGGTGACCTCTTTTCTTGACTCTCCACAAGGCGAAGAAAAAATGGATCAACACCCCACTGAACCCCTATTTCACTCCTCGATTCTCTTTTAAGTAGGAAATAAGGGCTGGAATTACAAAGGGGGTGTGTGTGTGTGTGTGTGTGTGTGTGTGTGTGTGTGTGTGTTTGTGTGTCTGTCTGGTATTTCCTTTTCTTTAAGCTATTTGCTTGTATGCAGCCAAACAAACACACAAGCAAAAAATCCAAAACCTAAACACCTTCATGGGAAAACCTAAGCACATATTTCTCTTTCAATACATATAATTCAGTTGTGTGACCTCTGGAGCCAGTTCCTTTCACAGGTAAGACCAAGGCAGAGATTAATAACAGTGCTTAAACATGCATACCAAGGTGTTCATATTTAGATTTCTGTGTTTCTTCATTTGAGTTATCAATTTAAATGCACTGTACATCACACAGCTATTTCTTTGGCAACAGGAAATGAAAAAAATATTAATTATGATGTTTTACAAATTCTCTCTCCCACCTTTTATAAAGACCACAAGTTTAGGAATGGCTACTAAAGATTCCTAAAGAATTACCTTGTCTGTGTAGAACTCAACTGTGACTCTTGAGCAGTACTGACTGTGAGAGTGTACCATATTTTTGGTTCCAGGAGTCACTGAAATGTCAATCTTACGAGGCTAGCCCTGCCAAGTACTAGTATCATGGAGATAGTAGTACTTGTATTCTATTTATTCTGCTACTTTTTCCAGTGAGATGGGGCCACATAAAGAAAATGAGAGGAACGGTAGAGTGTCCCTTTTAGCCAGAGGTGTGAAAAGACCTCAAGCAGGTCTTTTCTCTCTAAGTCTGCAGACTTGACAGAAGAATATGAGATGACGAGACTTGAGACTGAAGTAGTTTATACTGCAAATCACCCCACTGAGCGGACTCTCCAGGCCCATTTACCATGTAAATCACTGAGATCTAGGAAGCCTTTGTTACTGCACCATAGCCTATCCTGCCTAATATAAATAATGAAATTGGATTTCAGAAAGCTAGCTTAAAAATCTGCTCTTGGGCTGTTACATATTTTCACTCTTTTAATTAAAGGCTTAGTAGGATATAGCAAGAATTGGCATCTTTCTTTTTCTTTCTTTCTTTTTTTCATTTTCTTTTTTTTTTCTTTTCGTTTCTTTTGGGTTTTTTTGTAAAGGACCGGATGGTAAATATGTTAGGCTTTTCAGGCTAAATGATCTCTTCACAGCCACTCAACTCTGCCTTTGGAAGAGGCCATGACAATATGTTAATAAATGAGCATTAGTGTATTCCAATAGTATTTTATTTATACAAACAGATAACAGGCAGGACTTGGTCTATTGATCATAGTTCACTGCTCCTTGTGACATAGTATTTACTATTAAACGTAGTTATTTAGAATATTTGGTATATGAGCTTCCTAAGGCTACCTTAACAGAATACCACAAATTGGGTGGCTTAAAACAACATGTATTTATCCTCTCATGTTCTGGACAGCAGAAGCCAAAGTCAAGGTTTTGGTAGGATTTGTTCCTCATGAGGGCTCTGAGTGATGGTCTGTTCCATGCCTCTGTCCTAGATTCTGGTTGTTCCTGACAATCCTCAGCGTACCTCGGTTTGGAGATGCATCACTTCAGTCTCTGCCTCTATCTTCACATTGCCATCTTCTCCCTGTATGTTTCTGTCTTATAAGGAGACCAGCCATACTGGATTAAGGGCTCAATTTACTTCAGCATGACCATTTGTTTACTAATTATGGCTACAATGACTCTCTTTCCAAATAAAGTTACATTCTGAAGTACTGAGGGTTAGGATTTCAACAAAACTTTTGTGGATACACAATTCAACCTGTAACATTTGGTAACTTAAAGAATATGTTTCACTTAGTAAATTGATACAAATGAATTTTAAATAAGCTCAGGGTCCTTGCTTTACTCAAGTCAATTTATAAATTCCCTTGACAAGACTGAAACTTTAATTATCTAATACAGAATTTTTAAAAAAATATTATGCTCATATTTAAAATAATACATAGAACTTTGTAATGAGCATTTGCAATTCAGTATTATTGTATAGGCTTGTACCTTTTCCAAATCATCGATTGATGTTTAAGATGAGAAAATTAGATTTGATTTACATACTTTATTAAACTGATATTAAATCACAAGATTGATGAAATGATTATTCCTTAGAGTCTGAATGCAGACATCTATAATAATGGATTGAAGACAAAAACCATAATTTCCTTGACAGGTTTTAAAACCCTAAAATGTAAAAAAGCAGCACTCAGGTGAGCAATCTAATAACTGCTTTAGTAAGTATATTGGAGAAGTTCATCAGATTGAGGACCACCCCGGCACAGTAGGGGTGGCCTCCAGGAAGGTGATTCACCTGATCTGGGCTCAAAGGGTGGCCAGGGTTTGGATAGACTGGCTGGAGAGCATCTGATGTGAGCAAAGGCATAAAAGGGTAGAGAATTAGCTGGCTTTGAGGGAGCAGGGATATGTAGAGAAACAGCAAGAGTTATAATGGCAAAGAGTAGCCAAAACTGATATAAAGGACCTTAAATGACAGCCTATGAACAGTTCAGATTACATTCATGAGCAATAGTTTTCTGAGAAATAAGGTTCTGAGCAAATAATCAGGCACACAAGATAAATGTGGCAATGGATGGAGGAGGAATTATCACAGCAGTCTAGGCATTACAAAAGAAAAGATGATACACAGTGTGGCAGGGGAGTGGAGTGAAGTTAGATAATCAAGACTAGTTCAAGAGAGCACAGGCTAGGTAGCTCAGATGGTTGGAGTGTCATCTTGTACACCAAAAGCTTGTGGGTTCGACTCTCAGTCAGGGAACGTACAGGAAGCAACTGATCAATATTTCTCTCTCCCATTGATGCTTCTCTCTCTCTCTCTCTCTCTCTCTCTCTCTCTCTCTCTCTCTCTCTCTCTCCTCCTCTCTCTCTCTCTCCTTCCTCTTCCTCCTCTCCCTCCATCTCTAAAATTAATAAACATATCCTTGAGTGAGGATTTTTAAAAAAGAATGGTTCAAGAGAATTTTGATAGATCTTGATGATTAGAGCCTAAGAGAGCAAAAAACTTAATGAAGAAAGAGATAAGCCAATGCATGGTCAAGGGTGAGCAAAAGGAGGGAGGAGGCAGGTAAAAACACAAGGAAGGCACACAGGTCAATTTTTAGCTAATTACTATAATAGAAGACATCCATGGTTACAAATAAACTTCCATATTTCAGTAGCTTAGCACAAGAAAAGTTTATTTCTTGTTCATACTATGTGGCCAGTGCTTATTGGAAGGGAAGTCTGTTCCACAGATTCATCAGGTGTGGAGGAGAATGGGCATTTCACCACCCGGTGATGCTGCCTTGTCAACATGGGCCCTCAGAAGAGAAGACAGAGCATGGACAGCTCTTAACTGCATCTAACCCACTTGCCAGAACTAGTCATATAGCCACAACCTGATTGCAAGAGAGGCTGGAAAAGGTAGAGAAGCCTTTTAACATGTGATTAGCATTACTATCTCCATTGCATTATTTTCCCCCATCATTCTAAAAATAAACTATTTTTTTAAATTTTTATTGTTATATTACAGTTGTCCCAATTTTCTTCTTTTGCCCTCCTCCGCCCCACCCATATCCCACTCCCACAGGCAATCCCCACACCATTGTCCATGTCCATGGGTCATGCATACATACATGTTGTTTGACTAGTCCCTTCAGCTTCTCCACAATTATAGCCCTCCCACCTCTCCTCTGGTCAGTGCCAGTCTGTTCCTTGTTTCCATACCTCTGGTTCTATTTTGCTTGTTAGTTTATTTTGGTCATTAGATTCTTCTTATAGGTGATATCATATGGTATTTGTCTTTCACCAATTGGCTTATTTCACTTAGCACAATATTCTCCAGTTCCACCCATGCTGTTGCAAAATGTAGGAGTATTTTTCTGCTGTATAGTTTTCCATTGTGTAAATGTACCACAGTTTTCTGATCCACTCATTACTGGTGGGCACTTAGGCTGTTTCCACCACTTGGTTATTGTAAATAGTGCTGCTATGAACACAGGGGTGCTTAAGTTCTTTTGAATTGGTAATTTGGGATTCTTGGGTACATTCCAGCAGTGGAATCACTGGGTCGAAAGGCAGTTCCATCTTTAACTTTTTGAGGAAATTCCATACTGTTTTCCACAGTGGCTACACCAGTCTTCATTCCCACCAACGGTGCACTAGGGTGCCCTATTCTCCACATCCTCTCCAACACTTGTTTGTTGATTTGTTTATGATGACCATTCTCACTGGTATGAAGTGGTATCTCGTTGTGGTTTTAATTTGCATCTCTCTGATGCCTAGTGATGCTGAGCATCTTTTCATATGTCTATGGGCTCTCTGTATGTCTTCCTTGGAGAAGTTTTTATTCAGGTCCTTTGCCCATTTTTTAATTGGATTTTTTGTCTTCCTAGTGTGGAGTCATATATGTTCTTTATATATTTTGGAGATTAAACCCTTGTCCAAGGTACCATTGGCAAACATGTTTTCCCATATGGTTGGTTCTCTTTTTATTTTGATGATGGTTTCTTTGCCCATGTAGAAGCGTTTTACTTTGATGTCCCATTTATTTATTTTTTTTTCCTTCATTTCCCTTGTCCTAGGAGATATATCAGTGAAAATATTGCTGTTTGGGATATCTGAAATTTTACTGCCTATGTTTTCCTCTAGGGCTTTTATTGTGTCATGACTATATTTAAGTCTTTTATTCATTTTGAGTTTATTCTGGTGTATGGTGTAAGTTGGAAAATATGAAATTAGACCCCAACTTAAACTCTTTTCTGTGATTTTCTGTCCTGATTTTGCCTTTGATAAAGTGAAGTTGTTTCTTTCTACATGTTTCCACTAACCAACAATCAGGAAATACTCATATGTTCTCAACCATAACTAGGACAATGAGCTTTACTTTCACAATTTTCCTGAACAATAGCAATATAGACAAAGGCAGAATTTAAAAATTCACCAATTATTTATCCTCACTGCCCACATTGGTTATGTGGGTTATAGCTGTAACGTGTATTTGTCACTTCTGCTTCCCTAGCACTCCTGATTGTGTAATAATTCATAAGGATAGTTGTCACTAAAAATACCAACAAGAATTAAAAAGATATGTACATGTAGCAGGATGTTAAATTTAACTTTTCCTATCAAGAGTTTTGGCAAAGCCCCCAAAGGCAGAGAATAATCCACCAGTTGCCAACATCCATGTGCTAAAACAAGGTGTAGATCACCGTGTGCAGGCCTACTGAGGGATGGTGACACTGGTTCTTCTAGCATTGGCCCATCAATCACCTGCAGGCTCTATGGGGAGACCAAGAATTTAGTCCCTGGCTATAGAGGCCAATTGTGAGGATTTCTTTGGGGAGAGTGGGTGTGTTGTGTGATTCCCTTTCACAAATGTGGAAAGAGAGGATGCTTCCTTTCACCTCAAACCAAGTAAGGGAGCCTTAGAGGGAACTACATGCAGAGCATGAGTTTGATAGAGTAAGAGACTAACCTCTGACTTACACCCTGAACTATCTCAATGAAAGAGGCTATGGCTAAGAGAGAAGCACTGGGCTGTCAGAGCAAAGAGGACTGCCACAGGAGGGGTTTGCATATGGAGAGAGGTATGTGTGTCCCATAGACAAAGGTGGAACCTGCGGAAGGTCAAGCCATGGGTTATTGGGAACCTCTCTGTCTGGTTTCAGGAGTTGTGGCTGCCCCCTGTGGCTAAGGCTGAGTGAGCGACCTCTGGATTGTGAGCCACCGAGGAAACAAAGCTTATCTCCCTGGCAAGAGCGCTGCTTCTGCCATCTCCAGCCCCTAATGCTTGGTCAGTAGTCAATGACAGGTACGACCCCTCAGAGGAGAGGCAACCCAAGCAGACAGGATCATTTGGGGAGGCCATCAAGAAAGGACTTGGTATGGGATGGGAGTAAAAGACAGAAAACTGTACTGAAAAACAATTAAAATAAAATAAAATAAAATAAAATAAAAAAAGAAAGGACTTGGGGGCTGCAGCAAAGTGAGGGTGAAGGACCCTCACCCCCCTGGCTATTTTGACGTAGCCTTAGTCCCCTTACCATCTGGGAGAAGTGCTTCCTGGCTCTAATCCACTTAAGCCTGAATCTTGCCAGGGAGGGGGTGCAGCCCTTGGCAGGCTAGAGTGGTTTCTGGGGTAATCAGGCATAAGAAAGAATATGTAAAATACTGTGAAACCTGCTTTTGTTTAGAGTGCTCTCAATTAAATAAGGACCCAAGCAAGAAGTGAGCTTGTTCCTCAAAGTTTTATGGCTCTTTAGCTATCTGACCCTGACTCAAAATAGGCCCTTAGAGTTCTTTGTTATCTATTGTTTGAACCTTACTGCCTGACATTGATTGATGTATCCAATAAATACCATTGTACCATCGAGGTAAGGACTCAGTCGGGGCCCTTCTTCTTTGAGAGATTAGCCACCTTTCCTCCCCAAGCAGATCATGTCTTGGTAGCATTATTTTCATCTGTGACAGCTGGGGGGGGGGCTCTGTGGGTGGAGCCCCCCCACAATGGGTTATCTCTATAAGGAGTTGGCCTAAGAACATGTCTTGCAAGGGAAATAATCTTAGCATGTAAGAGGCTAGGGAAAATCATCAGATGCAGAAGGTAAAGTCATAGGCCGGATGTAAGTAGCCAGTTAGAAAAGCCAAGAACCCGTGAATAATCCTCATGTCCACGGGGGATTGGGGGAAGAGCTCTTACAACTAATCCCAAAAACAACCCTTAAGAGAAAGACTCAGCATTTGGAATCTGTGAGACCCAGAAGTCACTAACATAGATTCTAACAGTTCTCAGCAAGTACAACTTTAAGTTCCTTCCTCTCCAGGCAGTAACCCTTGAGGACTCCCAAACAGCAGCAAGGCAAGAGAAAGCAAAAAGAAAACGAAAAGAAACTGACATCATCTTTCCTCCACACTGCAGGTCTCTAGCTAAATTAGACCTCATGCTGGGGAGGAATAGAAGTTACAAATTGGCTGAATAATCAGACCTGAACTAGGAGAGAGGAAAATTTCAAATGGGTTGAGAACTGGGCATTTTGACTGCACCTTGTTGGACTTCCTACCATCTGAAAGACAACTTATTATCTGAGAGAGATGGCAGAAGCTCTAGGACATGCTGGTCTTTTACCCAGGAGCAAAAGGGCAAGGGTCCCCTGAGCAAGGTTTATAGAAGCAGGAGTGAGGAAAAGCCAACTTTCTTTTTACTTGCCCCTATTTAGCCAACCTGCTTCAGTAAGCGTGGACAGACAAAGAGTTTTATGACACTAATAAATATGGCATGGATTGGTAAATTAATTTATATTGTGAATAAATTCTAATAGAATAATGAATTATTGTGAATTGGTTTTGCTGGTAATTGGTTTGATGGGTGATTGCATATTTAAGAATTTAAAGTGTGTGTAATCAGTGATCCATTCATTCAAAACTATTTGAGCTTCTATCATTGAGTACTTAGAGTACCTACAAGTTGCCGTAGCATATATAGAAAACCCTCATCCTGCTTTTTCAAGTGAAAGAAGCTGACAAGAAAATAATCTGAAAACAATGTGATAAGTGCTATAATAGAAGAATATAGACTCTAATATTGCGGTAGAGAGGAAGGACATTTTTAACTCTCTGAAAGGATCTGGAAAGCTTGCCTAGAAGGTGATGCTTAATCTAATGTTTGATATGTTTCTTTAATCATTAACTAGAATGAGTTCAAAAACATTAGAGATTATTCTTGAGAGCAAAACAGCTTAACACAAAGGCATGCAACCGGAGAACCTAACTGACTCAGAGAACTACAAATTCACTGGTGTGCTCACAGTACCAGGTACCCCTGGGTGGTGGTGGGAGTGTGTCTGGAGATTACTCAGAGCTGAGACTTGCACTATGCCTAGGTAACATGTTAAGGAATTCAAAGATATATTTTCAATCATTGAAAGTGTTTTAAAAACTTTGGTTTTGCTTTTATGTTTACACATGTGCTTTAAAAACAGATTATAATAAGATTTTTAAAAATTATCTATAATTCCCCATCCAGAAAAAACTACTAAATATATTCTGGAGTATTTTATCCATTGTTGATATATAATCCAATGTTGATATAATATTTTTCTACTTCAATTTTGTAGTCCACATTTTAAACTTAATATTATACTGTGATTATCTTTGTGTCATTGAATAATTTTTGACAATGATCTCTAATAAATGACCAACAAATAAATCCACTATTTTTTATTTAACCAATCCTTTACTCTTAGTGTTTTTTTTTCACATATTTTGTAGTTAACATTTGTGTATATAAACCTTTCAGTACATTTTTTATGCCTTTAAGATAAAGACCAGCCCTGGCTGGAGTGGCTCAGTGGATTAAGTGCCAGCCTGTGAACTAAAGGGTTGCCAGTTTGATTCCCAGTCACAGCACATGCCTGGGTACCCAGTGGGGGGTACGTGAGAGGCAACCACACATTGATGTTTCTCTCCTTCTCTTTCTCCCTCCCCCCTCCCCATCTAAAAATAAATAAATAAAACCTCTTTAAAAAATAGATAAAGACCAATGAATTGAATTGCTAGGTCAAAAAAAATTTTTTTGAAACAAAGTTTTACACATTTCCAGATGTATATCTACAAAAATCTTGCTAATTCACATTCTCCTCCTAAACTTCAGTAGCAGTGTAAAATATTCTCTGTTACTTTATAGGTTTATCAATGGGACAGATTATTTGCTTTTATGAATAATCTTTGCTGGATTTTTAAATAAAGTAAATATATACATTTATAAATTATCTTTGATAAATAACTTTTGTTTGACTTATCAAACTTAAAGTCCACTGAAGAAATGTTGGGGAATACAGAAAAATGCAAAGAAGTGAAATAATTTCAACTCTATTTCCTGTAATTAAGAACTGGTTATATCTTGATATATATCCTTGCAGTTCCTTAAACTCTCTCTCTAAATATACAGGGTGGGGCAAAGGTAGGTTTAAAATAGTGAAGCACAGAGTTTATTATTGCATTCTTATCTATTAATTATTGTATTATTTTCCATACAAACAACTATAAACCTACTTTTGCCTCACTCTGTATTTTAAAAAATTGAGAACTTACTGTACCTGGACTAATGTATATTTTATCTTTTTCATGTAATACTATAGAGAAAATGATGTATTAGACCATTAATTAAGCTTTAAAACATGGCTTGCAACAGCTGCACAACATTGCCTTATGTGACTGGGCCATTATAAGAAACCATTCCAGTACTGGAAGTCAGATTGGTCCTAATCCTTCCTCTTCGCATGAACATGCTTACACATATATCTCTGTGCTTATCTCTAATCAATTGTCTAAGGCAAATTACTGAAAATGGGAATGTGGAGTGCAAGGGTCTGAACACTTTTTGTGACTTTGAGTTCATATTGTGAAGTTGCTTTCCGAAGACAGGTGTGCCTGCAAATAGTGAATGAGAAGTCTTGTTTCAAAACATTAAAGATTTATCAATATTTTAGTTTTTTCTATTTGACAGATAATAAAGGCTAACTTTGTTTTTCTATGATTATTTATAATATTAAATAGCACTTAATATCTTTATGGACAATGTTTAGTTTTGCCTTATTTTTAGGATTTGGTGCAATTCTTTGGCATGTTTTATGACAGATGGTCTAACACCATGTAACAGAGACCAAGAACCTCCAAAGGTAACTTATCTAATGAAGAACTGCGCTGCGACCTGTGGTTCAGTCGGGTTGGGAGCAGCAAATGTGGTGTCCGCCGCACAAGTGGAAGCTGAGTTCAGCTTCAAATGAGCCAACAGGAGTGGAAAATCAAATAAAATAAAATCTGTTAATGTTGTCAGGCTATGACTAGAAGAGAATAAAGTATATCAAATGTAAGTAAATACACAAACTCCTTTAAAAATTCTTATGTACTTCAGTGTATATCTAAGTTTTTTTCCTAGTGTTAATTTATGGACATAAAAGCAGGTGTAAACCCCTAAGGTTTGTATCTTAGATTCATGAATAAAACCAGAAATAAAGGCAATTAAATACAAAAAATATGACATCAGTAAAATTAAAGTCGACATACTTTTTCCAGGTTGCAAAAGTATTCATGTTATGCTCAATCACTGCTGCAACATGATTGTATGACTCACTGTGATGGCACCAGATAGCTTTGTTTCCAGATTAGGGAGACTTGGATGGTTTTAGGTTCTACAATTATGTATTTATAGATTACTGTATCACAATAAAAGTATGTATTACACAGATAATGAAATTATACACAAGTAAACACATTTTTATTTTATTATGTAAACTAAAGTACAATTTAGGTAGTTTATATTTTATAATTTTTAAAGAAATCATAAACTACCAAAGGGCATAAAACCAATTAAAATCATACAGATATCTAATACTCAGAGGCCAGCCTGTTTATTGCATTTCTTTTCTCTCTTTTTAAATGCACAATTGTGGAGGGAGGAGATGGGGAAGTAGGTCAATCTATATATGAACTTTTACATAACACTGTACTTTCAGTTAGGGTGACCAACTGTCCCAGTTTGCCTGGGACTGAGGGGTTTCCTGGGATGTGGGGCTTTCAGCCCTGAAACCAGGATTGTCTCAAGCTTGCAGTCTTGTATCTTGTTTCTCGCCTTCTTCATACCTAAATCTGCAGGTATGTTAGCTGTAGCTTCTTTTGCTTTCCATCATCAGCCAATACTTTTCATTCAATTTTTCAAAGTTTGTCAGAATCTCAACTTCATGTTGTCCTTTTGTTCTCTTTATTGTTAAAGGTTGAAACAGGATTTTATCTAAACTTCAAAACTGCTACTGTAACGAATTCTCGGGTGTGCTCTGTCCATCATCTTGAACTTGAAAGGCCACAATTCTTTTCAGTTTCACACGCCTATACAAATATGAATCATTGAGTACACAGTCCTAGCCCATCTCTCAAGAAACGTTCCTGTACGGGACTTGGATTTTACCTGCTCTGAATGCATCACCTGCTGCCTCTCTCTAGTTCCTCTAACAGTTGAAACAGAACTTCTTGACTCTAATGTGATCCTGAATATAAATAGAAACACTAAATTAACATAGGATGTTTGCTTATAAAAGAGTCATCCAAGCGTTGAATAGTCACTATTTAGAATATCATTAAAAACAAATACACATAAACATGTAGTGCTCATAAAAAATCTCTTAAACCCCCAAGGAAATATTTGCTGAGTTAGGGGTGTCTTCTCATAGGTCACTTTTACCCTGCATGCTTATTCATACTTATAAAAAGCACCATTTTAAAATATGGAAATAATTATAATAGTGAGTTAGATTTTATTTGAAATATGTTAGTATCTTGGCAACTTTTTAAATATAAATCATGTAAGGTTTAGTCACTTAGATCTATTGAAGATAAATAATTTTCTAAGAAACATTCTAAACAAGATCATATGGCAGAAAAAGTAGAATGTTCAGCTTACTTCTCATCTTCCAAATTTTAATCCGTAGGTCCAAATCTGTTTCCTGTTAAGATGAACTATTACCCACATTTTCCTCCTAAATATTTTCAATTAATGTTGTATATCAGCTCCAGCTCTTTTAAGAGTCTACACTTACCATCAACACATAGACTGTTATTGCACATGTTTTTACCATAACTTAATTTTTGTTTCAAGTATGAAATATTGTATATCAAAAATAGAAGATTAGTAACGCAGTAAAATTTAGGGGACCCATTTTAGTATGTCATTTAGATGCACTCTGGGGACTGTTCTTCTCTTACTGTGAGGCCCATTGATGCTTATGCCAGTTGTGGGAACAATTTAAGCAGTCTGAATCTCTGTAAATTTAAAGAAAAGCATTCTCATCTTGACAGATATGAAAAGAGAAAAACACATAAAATGCAATCTATTTGGAGTAGAACCTGCTGTTCATTCTATTATTGTTGCCAATGTATGTGTTTGAATAAATTCCTCACCAACCCCCAACATTCTTCTTGGTTGATTCCTCAAAATAATAGTCTCTGTTTTTTGTCTCAAGCTTATTTCTTTTGTTATAAACATTTTTACTTTATTGGATTAAAAGGAAGAAAAGAAGTCCTCTGAAAAATATTTTTGCCCTTGATAAATAAGAAAAGGAGTTCAGTAAAATTCCAAACATGAAAAATTAGTATATTTTCTTTAAAAGATTTAATGTTTTCTACAATATAAAGATTCTCTTTAAGAAAGATACTACTTGTTCAGTGGTAAAATTTTTCATTTCATGATTATTTAAGTGATAAACCCTTCAATGTTTGGTAACATGGAAATTTTATAGCTCTTATTTTCAGTCAAACAATTTTAAAACAAAGTCCCATTCCTTAAATCACACAAAGCAAGAGGATGTTTTTCATATCTCCAGGTTAATGTCCATAAACATCTTGGAGCCAGGATAAAGACTTGTGACTAAATCACATCCTCAGAGTGTGGTCTTGGTTACAATCATTCTGTACACTCATCTCTATTTAAATATTCAATTATAAATGACATCAAGTCAAAATATACATGAAGTATAATTGGAAGGAGAAAAATTCTGAAAGGAATTTTCAGAACTATGGAATTCTGAAACTAGGAAGAAGTAGGCTTTTTGAAGATGATAAAGACAATTTGTAATATTACTATGGGCATTACTTTTTAACTTCACTTGGGTTCCTCTGCTCTTCTGCACACAGAAGGAGAATCAGGGCTTTTTCACCAGCTTTGCTAGCTCATGAAAGGCCAAGGCAATGACACAATTTGCCATTTCCTATGGCTTGTCCTAGCCAAGATATGGATGAAAACTGTTGAGGGTCTGAATGAAGAATCAACAAATTTAAATTCTCAGGATTCTTTCTTAATATGGGCTCAAGAACTCAACATAGTGTCGTCAACCTGATTTGTGTTCCAGGTTGATTGCTTGGAAATATTTTCCCACAGAATTAACTTTATATGTAGAATTTAGGTTTTAACCCACAGCATACATACATTTTATTTTACCAAAGAACCTTAGACCCTCACCATCACCTGTGACATTGTTTCACAGAAAAACAACCTCCATATTTCAATTATCAGATGCTGCAGTCACGGCTTTCCCATTGCCACCTCAACAATGGGGACAAGCATTCCTTTCTCCAGTCTAACACTGGGCCACTCAAAGAAAATCAAGATTCCAGGGCCCCACTGAACCAGAGATCCCAAATCTTCATAGCAGAGACAAGACAAAAAGCACTGAAGGAATGTAATGATTGAGTTGTCAACATTAGTGGTATATAATTGTCAACTTCCATGCTCATAAAATAATTGGTTTTCCAGGAGACTATATATTCTGTTCATCTTAACTTCAGAAATTTCAATCCCTATGATTGAAATCATGACAATCAACAAGATGTTGATGGTATTTATGAGAGAAAGGAGAAACAAAATTTTTCCTTTACATCTACTTCATATAAAAAAATCTAGGACTTCTAGCCAAGATGGAGGTGTAGGTAAATACACTGTGCCTCCTTATACAATCAAAAGAAGGACAACAACAATTTAAAAACAAAACCAACCAGAACTGACAGAAAATTGACCTGTAGGGAAGTCCAACAACCAAGGAGTTAAAGAAGACACATTCATCCAGACTGGTAGGAGGGGCAAAGACAGGCAGCCAGGCAGAAAGGACTCCCTGCAAGGCGGCGGCTGGCCAAGTGGGCAATCCCACATTCGTGCACAGATGAACCAGGCGAAACAAAAGGGGAGCCAGATGGACCACACAACCCAGGATCCCAGCACGGGGAAATAAAGCCTCAAAGCACTGATTGAAAACACCTGTGGGGGTTGTGGCAGTGGTAGAAACTCCCAGCCTCACAGGAGAGTTCGCTGGAGAGACCCACAGGGTCCTACAATGTACACAAACACTCCTAGTGCTGGGAATCAGCACCAGAAGGGCCCGATTTGCTTGTGGGAAGCAGGAAAACTGACTGAAAACTGGCAGAGAGCAAAGCAGGAACCATTGTTCCCTCTAGAGCCCCTCCCCCACATACAGCAACACAACACAGCAACTTTGGTTGCCCCGCCATGGTGAACACCTAAGGCTCCAACCCTCACTATGTAACAGGTGCATCAAGACAAAAAAAATGGCCCAAATGAAAGAACAGATCAAAGCTCCAGAACAAATACAACTAAGCGACAAAGAGGTAGCCAACCCATCAGATGCACAATTCAAAACACTGGTGATCAGGATGCTCACAGAATTAGCTGAATTTGGTCGCAAATTAGATGAAAAAATGAAGGCTATGCTAATGAAATAAAGGAAAATGCACAGGGAACCAATAGCGATGGGAAGGAAACTGGGACTCAGATCAGTGGAGTGGACCAGGAAAAAGAAAGAAACATCCAATTAGAAAAGAATGAAGAAACAAGAATTCAAAAAAATGAGGAGAGGCTTAGGAACCTCCAGGACATCTTTAAATATTCCAACATCCAAATTATAGGGGTACCAGAAGGAGAAAAGGAAAAGCAACAAGTGGAAAAGTTATTTGAACAAATAATAAAGGAAAACTTCCCCAATCTGGCAAAGGAAATAGACTTCCAGGAAGTCCACGAAGCTCAGAGAGTCCCAAAGAAGTTGGACCCAAGGAGGAACACACCGAGGCACATAATAATTACATTACTTAAGATTAAAATGAAAGAGAGAATCCTAGAAGGAGCAAGAGAAAAGAAGACAGTTACCTACAAAGGAATTCCCCTAAGGTGGTCAGCTGATTGCTCAAAAGATACCTTACAGGTGTCTTTTTGAGGGGCTGGAAAGAAGTATTCCAAGTCATGAAAGGCAAGGACCTACATCCAAGATTACTCTATCCAGCAAAGCGTTCACTTAGAATGGAAGGGAAGATAAAGTGCTTCTCAGATAAGGTCAAGTTCAAGGAGTTTATCATCACTGAGCCCTTATTATATGAAATGTTAAAGGGACTTATCTATGAAAAAGAAGATAAAAAACATGTACAGTAAAATGATAGCAAACTCACAATTATTAACAAGCACACCTAAAACAAAAGCAAAAACAAACTAAGTAAACAACTGGAACAGGAACAGACCCACAGAAATGGGTTATCAACAGGGGAGTGAGAGGGGGAGAATGGGGGAAAAGGTACAGGGAATAAGTAGCATAGATGGTAGGCAGAAAATAGACAAGGGGAGGTTAAGAATAGTATGGGAAATGTAGAAGCCAAAGAACTTATATGTATGACCCATGGACATGAACTAAAGAGGGGAATGTGGGTGGGAGGGGGTGTGCAGCACGGATGGGAGTGAAGGGGTGGAAATGGGACAACTGTAATAGCATAATCAATGAAATATATTTTAAAAAGTATAAATTTTAATGACCTCTGAGGATTTCACTGCATCCATAATTGCACAAGTTAGACATGATAATGGATGGAAACATTGTTCTCCCACTTTCTGGAAGCTATCTTATCACCACATGAGTAGGGTGTTTCATTTTTCTGGCCTTTGGCCATATTATATACATAAACCAGGCTAACCAAATGTCTTACTTTTTTAGCCAAAATGGTCTCACTTTTACAGCAATAGTGAGGAAAAAGTGAGTTAATGCTTCTTCTTTGCAGTTATTTGATATTACATTTCCTGTCCATTATAAATCCCCCTCTGAAATATACACAATAGTAAAATTTAAAATCCCGACATTTATAATATTTTTTTCTAGTAATTTACTTCTTCCTTTTGGCAACTTAAACACTACTGGCCTGGATGTTCTCATTTGTAAAATGAGGGCACTATACCAAATAACATCCAAGAGTTTTTCTAACTGTGAAAGTCCATAGTACTGCTTATGTTTATACTAGAATTGAAGAAATACGTATTGTGGATATTGAGAGCTGGATTTTTCTATTTTAGAGGAGAAAAAGTTATAAATAAGAAAAGGAGAATAGAATAAGCCATGTGCTGTTGGATCAAAACTATAGATGTTAGTAGCATGAATTCATGGTTTTTAATATAAAATATATACAGATGGACAAAGAAATAGAGATATGTATGTATGCATCGGTTACTATACACACATATATTCCCTAGCTCTATTGCTGAGAGAGTCTAGAAACAATGACCACCCAATAGTAATTACCACACCTAGAGCCCAGGTATTGATTCTAAGTATTATTCTCTAATAAAAAGGACCAAGGCTTTTTACAGAAAGTTTTGCTTCCAGGACTGTGACAGGGAACACTCAAGATAAGCACAGAACATCTTTTGATGCCAGAAAGTAAAGGCATGTTTGAAAATGATGGGGCCGTGTCAAAAGAACACAGCAGCCACCCTGGCCAGGTGGCTTGGTTGAAGCATCACACCGTACACCAAAAATGTACAGGTTGGATTCCCAGTCAGGGCACATGCCTGGGTTGCAGGTTTTATCCACAGTGAGGGTGTGTGCAGAAGGCAACCAATTGATGTTTCTCTCTCACACCAATATTTCTCTCTCTCTCCCCTGTCTTTCTCTCAAATTAATAAATATATCCTTGGTTGGTGATTAAAAAATAAATAAAAGGAACATAGCAGCCAATTTGGAGATGCTCCCAATGTCTAAAGTTGGAATAATTTGAGTGACAAAATAAATAATGATAGTATCAGATTATAACCCACAGCAGAAAATAAATACCCACAAGCCCATACTTAGAACATTCCATCGATAAGTAAGAAGTAACTATTCTTTCTTCTTGCAATAGAATTACAATGAATATATATGAAAGAAATGGGGGAGATGGAAAACAACTATTTTAGACAAACAGTAGAGTCATGGAAGAATGCTAATATTAGTGGACAAAACCATGATGGGAAACTGAGCTGAATATTTTCATACCTTTAAAGTATCCCCAAACAAAATAACTGTGAATCTAAAAAGGAAAAAAATCCCAATTTTACAGTGGAGAAATCAAGAAATACTACCTCAGCAAGTGGGCAGAGTTAATATCATCCGTATTAAGATACATTGACATCATTTACTTCCTGATATGAGACAGATAACAACATCATCTCTGCATTCTCACCGAAATGCATAATCCCAGCTAATCCTAAGAAAATATTAGATAAATGTAATTTGAGCAGTATTTAAAAAAATGACTGACCAGTAAGTACCTTTCAAAAGTGTCAAGTTTATGATAAACGAAGAAAGCAAGAAACTGTCACAGATTGAAAAACATGGAGATATGACAATTACATCTCATGTGAGTTTCAGGATTGAATTCTGGACCAAAACAGACTCAAGTGGAAAAACTGGTGAAATTTGAATAAGGTTTGTGAAGTAGAACGTTATATTGTATCAATGCCATTTTTAACTCCTTTCAACCGTTGTACTATGGTTAAGTAAGATGTTTGTAGAAGCTCAGCCAAGGTATATTATATAGGAACTCTTTGCAACATTTTTATGTCTGAACTTATTCCAATTTAAAAAGCTAGAAAAATGATACAGTTGTAATAATTGAAAGATTTTAAATGATAATGATATTTACTTTTTAAATTATTTTATTGTTGTTCAATTACAGTTGTCTGCATTTTCCCCCACCACTCCCCCCAACCGCAGCCAAACCTCCCTCCCTCCCTTGCTTCCACCCTCCCCCTTGGTTTTGTCCAGGTGTCCTTTATAATAGTTTCTGGAAACCCTTTTCCCCGTTGTCCCCCTCCCACCTCCTGTCTGGCTATTGTTAGATTGTTCTCAATTTCAATGTCTCTGGTTATATTTTATTTGCTTTTTTCTTTTGTTGATTATGTTCCAATTAAAGGTGAAATCATGTGGTATTTGTCCTTCACTGCCTGGCTTATTTCATTTAGCATAATGCTCTCCAGTTCCATCCATGCTGTTGCAAAGGGTATAAACTACATTTCTCTCTGCTGCATAGTATTCCATAGTGTAAATGTGCCATAGTTTTTTGACCCACTCATTTACTGATGGGCACTTAGGTTACTTCCAGCACTTGGCTATTGTAAATTGTGCTGCTATGAACATTGGGGTGCATAGGTTCTTTTGGATTGATGTCTCAGGGTTCTTGGGATATAATCCTAGCAGTGGAATTGCTGGGTCAAAAGGCAGGCCCATTTTTAATTTTCTAAGGAAATTCTATACTGTTTTCTATAGTGGTTGTACCAGCCTGCATTCCCACCAACAGTGCACTAGGGTTCCTTTTTCTCCACATCCTCTCAAACACTTGTTTGTTGATTTGTTTACGATGGCCATTCTGACCAGTGTAAAGTGGTATCTCATGGTGGTTTTAATTTGCATCTTTCTGATGGCTAGTGATGCTGAAACATATGATTTTCATATGTTTCTGGATCCTCTGTATGTCCTCCCTGGAGAAGTTTCTGTTCAAGACTTTCGCCCATTTTTTTAATTGGGTTTTTTTATGATAATGACATTTATTTTAAAAATACTTACTGAATGACTTCTCTGTGCCAAGCACCATGTTCAGAGACATCTAAGGATGTGCAGCAGGCCACGCACACATATTCTTATTTTCTGTAATCCTTAATCACTAAATATTAAGACAATAACTCTTATTTTTTAAGAAATTGAGTCCAACCATCTCTAATTATAATGATGGTATTATGACAAAAAAGTAATAAACAATGAACATATTTTAAACTAATCAATAAATTTTATGTATTTCCAATAAAAATTTCTAACAGATTTTTATGGGATTCATGAGCTCATTAGAAAGTTCATCTAGAAAGTAAAACATAGAAGAATCTCTTTTTAAAATTTAATAATTTAGTCTAAAATATAAAAACAAACCAAATCTATGGTAATTAAAGTGATGTGACTAAAGCACAAAAGGGGATGTGTGGAACATGTTAAAGGACCAGAAACTGACTCTGTTATCTATGAGAACTTAGTATAAGAGACCAGCAGTATTTTAATCTAGTGAATAAAAAGGTTAACTAGTCAATAGATGGTTTTGAGATAATTAAAATGCATTTTTGAAAAATATTAAGTTTATTTATTAATTCTACAAATATATAAATGCCTACCTGTTTTAGAAATAGGAATTAAGTCTCTAACCAACTCCATGTATAAAATATAGATTTCTGATGTAATAAAGAGCTAAGTATTTTTGAATCTAAAAATATGTTAAGAAATACAGAAGAGTAGTTTTTATAATCTTAGATTGGAGAAGACATTTTTACAAAGGATGGGAACCCTATATGCCATAAAAGAAAAAACTGAAAATTTTAATTTCATAAAATTTAAAGTTTTTACATGACAGGAGATACCATAAACAAATGAAAAGATTTGGACAAGCTGAAAAACATATTAAGTGTGTATAAAAGATGAATTAGAATATAAAATAAATAAAGAGTTCCTCTAAGTAAACAGAAACACAACTGAGCATTAAAGTTTGCTAGTTCATATTCTGGTTAATCATTAAAAAAAGGAAAAATGAAAAATATACATGTGCCTAACCTCTAAATAAAGAAAATAAATATAGATTAAAACAATAATGATTCACTTTGACCCAACTGGCAAAAATTTTTTAATATTATTCATGTACAGTATTGATGGCAATATAGATATGAAGTCAAGAACTCACAGAGATGGTGGGTGTAATGAGATGCACATATCTTTTGACTCAACAACTTAATTTCTATGAATCTGTCAAAACCACAAATATGCACAAAGGAAGCAGGTATAGGAAAGACCATTTGAATTGTTTGTAACAGAAAAATATTATAACAATCTCAATATCCTTTAAAAAAAGAATAGTTAAAAAATACAGAACATGCAGATATTGAAATACTTACCAATTATAAAAAAAATGATGTAGTGTTTTATGTGTAAATACGGAAAGATCTTCAAGACATTATGTTATGTGTTTCAAGCAAGTTGCATATCAACCGATAGAGTTTAATTACACATGTATTTGCATGCATACATATATGCAGATGAAAGAGAATGAAAGGAAACATATATTTTACTCTATATCTGCTCTATATAATTCTTGGTTTGAATTTTTACATTGGGAGTATTCATTTATGACATACATAGCTAAAAATATAAAGTGAAAAAATAAGCTTCCATATGTTTCAGAGGAGCTCTTTGTAAATATAGCTATTTTGTCCAACTTCTAAAGTCACATTTAAAGGGAAAAATGGGCTAAAAGTAGAATATGCGACCAAAAATATGTATTTCTTAGATTAAGCTAGGCAGTAGTTTCTTTGGTTGAGTTTGGGAATGTGAATGATTTCCTCTTGAACACAAGTTATTGAGTTACAGGTCAGGTGAATTGTTGGAAGCAATATGTTTGCAAATTCATTTCGGAGGATGAGGTAGGAAGGGAGAGCTCTCTCTAATAGCCTGGCTGTTCATACAGTGTGTTCTGAGGGTGAGTATAGTCTGACTATTAGAGTTCACTAAATTAGAACTGTAACAGCAAAACCAATTTACCCACTGAATGCATTTTGTATACTTAATGACAGATGTTAGGAGAAAGAAAAAAGAAGATATGGGGTCTACAGAGCCAGGTGTAAGGGAACGGGTAATATGAAACAGAGAGAGTGAGACTATACAACCAATACTATGTTAATGGAGGCACTTAGAAGCAGTGAATGAATGATAAAACCTTGAGTCCCACTGTTTTAAAACAAGTCTTTGAGGTCTGAAAATGTAAGTAAACCTCAGAAGAAAATATAGAAACATAATTTTCCAGCACTCACCAGTTGTTCAAGCCAGAAACAAATATCATTTTGACATTTCCCCTCCCTCACCTCTACACCACTACAAGAAAAGTGATTCAACCAATTCAACCACCAAAAGATCTCTCAATGTTTCCACTGCATTTTATCTTCAATGCCACCACCCTAGTGTCACCACCATCACATCTCACTAGGACAATCAAAATAACCTCCTAACCCCTCTCCCAGCCTTCACTCCGGTCCTTCCAACCGATCCACATAGCAACCAGGGTTGCTAGGATCTTTGAGTAAGTAGTCCTGCCCCTTTCTCTTTAAGAACTGCCCTGCTGTGACCTTCCAGATAGCAGATACAGACGGCAGTGCCCTTCCCCACCTCTCCTGCTTCATTGTAAGTCGCTCACTCTCCTTGCTCACTAAACCCAGTCTTCCTTCCTTTTCATCTCTGCATCCCTCCTCAGAGCCATCATGCTCTCTTTCCCCCAATTTTTGCCTAATTGACTCCCTCTCATCAGTCAGGTCTCATCTTCAATGACATTTACCAATAGACACTTACTTGACCACGTAATCAAAAATAGCCTTCCCTTCACCATGTTGGCCTCTGATCTTTTTCTTCATGGCATTTACAGAAATGTGTAATTATATATTTATTTGAGTGTATGTCTGTTTAAAAATCAGGGTCCAGCACAAATAACTCTCCTTTTTTGTTACAAAACTTTTATCACAAAATGATAAGCATATAATTCTGTAACATAACAATATCACACTCAAGCACACCATATGACATTTTAGGTGAAATGTTCAAGTTAAAACTATGAATTATTGCACCCTGGTCATATTATTACCTGACCAACTTACACTTAAGCAAGCCTTAGTTCTGTCAGACCCTGTATATCTCCCCTACTAATAACTGCAGTCCCGAAATGATTCTTGGCCACAGATTACTTATGCAGCAGAGGTCCTGTTCTCTGCACTTCATTTTCTCAAATCTACTAAGCACACAGCAGCAAAACTGTTCCTTTCAAAACATGTATTTAATCACCTCACTCCTATATTTAACACTCTTCAATGCCTCTCCATTCCGTTAGAAGGAAAACAGTCCCCTACTAGTGGTTTACAAGGTTCTGTGTTATCTGAGCTCTGCCACCTCTCCGGCCTCGTCAGGTGGCCCTCTCCCAACACTTTAGAGCCCCAACAGGTGTGTGCTTTCAGACTGGGATCCAGAATGTACAAATGGACAATGACCAGACCATATATAATAGCAGAACTCCTACCCACAGTCTGTAGCAGTCAGCCTAGGAAACCTACCCATTGTGCACAGTAACCAGCCTAGGCAGCAGGTCTGCTACCTGTAAGTCATACTGGTGAAGGCAGACGGCTATCACTAACAACTGATCCAGGAAACCAAACAATAGCCCCTCAAAAATCAGACTGAAAGGACCAGGATTTACTAATAACTGATAGCTTTTGGATATCTGCCAAAGCATAAGTGACAATGGCTGACTCCCATGAGTAAATGGTCTTTGCTTATTTTCTTCTGGTTGGTTTTTATTTCCACAAAACCCATCACTACAACAAGTTGTTTCCTCCCTTGGAGCCTTTCTAATTCTGTTCCCTCTACTGAGAATGTGTCCCTAACCCTGCACATGGACAACCTTTTCCTGTTTTCTAGGTTTCTGCTCATGTATTAAAGGCATCCTCCCTGACCACTCTTTGTAAACACAATCACTTTAGACTCTTTTTCAGTTCCTTACCGCACTTACAACTTCCAATCATCTTATCTTTTCAGTTTACTTTTTTTCTACCTATCACCCCTACTAAAATGAAGCTTTATAAAGATAAAGACTCCCTGTCTCTCCAGTTTACTCTGACCCTTGAGAACCTAGGGTAGATCGCTACGAATAATCGGTACTGCAGAAATATGCTGAATGCCTAAATGGGTGAATAAATGAGTCACACCTAAAGTAAATGCAGACTCAGTGTAAGAAACAAGTGTACCTAGACATCAGGTGAAATAACTAGATGATGCCGTACTTTTGCTGGTCTCTTTCATGGATTGTACCTGGGACTGGGAGTTGGCCTCCCTCAGACTTGCCTTGATCGGGAACACCTACTTCAGAACCGTGAATGAGGGAGAGGTATGGCTGAGGATGCATGGCTGAGTCCAAATCTCACAGTCTAGGAACCTTGAACATCTGAGTGAAACAACTCCACTAGCCATCAAATATTAGGTCCCCCAAGCCTCCCCAGAATCTAACCCTCAGTGTCAGCTACTTTTTTTAAAAAAAATTAATTACAGTTTACATTCAATATTATTATTGTTATTAGTTTCAGATGAACAGCATAGTGTTTAGACAATCATGTATTTTACAAAGAGTTCTCCCCAATACTTCTAGAACCCACTTGGCACTGTACTTATTTACTGCAATATGACTGACTATATTCCCTATGCTGTACTTTACATTTCCATGACTGATTTGTGCTTCTTAATCCCTACACTTACCCCCTCCCCCACCCCCGCACATAGATATGGAAAGAAACAGCTTCAGGAATTGGCTCATACAATTGTAAGGGCTGGCAAGTCCAAAATCTGCAGGAGAGGCCAGCAGGCTGGATACTTGAGCAAGATTTCTACTTTAGAGTCTTAAGAGAGAATTCCTTCATCTCAGGAAAACCTGTTTTTCCTCTTGAGGTCATTAACTGATTGGATGAGGCCCACTAACTTTATGGAGGATAACCTACTTTATTTAGAGTCAACACATTGTAAATGTTAACCACATTTACAAAATAAATACCTTCACAGGACCATCTAGACTAGTGATTGGCTAGACACCTGCGCACATAATCTAGCCAAGTAGACACATAAAAATTGACCCTTACACCAACGTTTCAACTTAAAGCCCCCATTTTGTAAAGTAAGATATTGTCATTCCACTACTTAAAACTGTCTACTTAAAACTATAGCTCTCGGCTTCAATTTCTAGTTCTCTACCATGAGTGAAAAGCCCAACCTGATACCTCTCTGTTCTTATCTCCTGCCACCTTGTTGGTCACTATTCTACGCTCCATTTTTCTTTTAATACCCAAGTCATACAAACTCCTCTCCTGCATCAAAGTCCTTGCATGTGTTCTTCCCTTACCCTGGAGTGTCTTCACTCGAAACCTTTCCTTTTCTAACTCATTCTGGAATCCAGGTGTCATTCTACATGTTCTCTCCTCAGAAAAGCCCTCTTTGATTATTCTTCATAAAATGACTCCCTTTAACTTTCAGTCACATCATGGGCTTGTCTCCTTCATCACCCTATCACTGTCTGTGATCTCCCTATTAACTTGTCTATAACTAAATCAGCAAGTCTCCATTAACAGAAAGTTTGCCCCACAAGGGAACATATGGCAATGTCTGGAAATATTTGTTTAAAGAACATCATATTTATTTTTAATGGACTGCCTTTAGAGAAATTTTAGGTTTACAACAATACTGAGCAGAAGGCTCACAGATTACCCACATACCTGATGCTGCCCCACACACATGGCCTGTCCCAGTGTCAACATCTGCCACCAGGGCAATATGGTTTTTACAAATGATGAACCTACATGGACATATCCGCATCACCCAAAGTCCATAGTTTATATTAGGGTTCATCACTGGTGTTGTCCATTCTGTGTGTTTAGACAGATCTGTAATGATGTGTATCCACCATTACAGTATCATCCAAAACAGTTTCCCTGCCCTAAAAAGCCCTCGTGACCCACATATTCATCACTCCCTCCCTATAGCCATGGCAACCACTGAACATTTCACTGTTTCCAAGACTTTTTCCTCTTTTACAATGTCGTACAGTTGTAATCACAAAGTATGTAGTCTTTTTAGGTTGGCTCCTTTCACTTGGTAATAGGCATTTAAGATTTCCCCACATCTTTTAATGGCCTGATAGCTCATTTTTTAGCATTGAATAACATTCCATTGTCGGGGTGAACCACAGTTTACCCATTTACCTACTGAAATGCACCTTGGTTACTTTTAAGTTTTGGCAATTATAAATAAAGCTGCTATAAATAACCATGTGTAGGGATTTGTGTGGATGTAAGTTCTCAACCCATGTAGGTAAATACCAAGAGACATGATTGCTGGATCATATGGTAAGAGAATATTTAGTTTTGCAAGAAACTGCCAAACTGTCTTTCAAAGTGGCTGCACCATTTTGCATTTCCACCAGCAATGAATGACAGTTCCTGTTGCTTCACATCCTTGCCAGTATTTGGTGCTGTCATAGTTTTGGACTTTGGTCATTCTGATAGAGCCAAAAATATTTTCTGAACATCCAGATGTGAACAGTGAAAGAAGAAATGAAATCTATTATCAACTAAGATGGGAAAGACTTAGGGGAAGTGGGTTTTGTGGCAAAGACCAAGAGTTCATTCTTGGACATGTTGATTTAAAAGTCTTTATTAGACATCCAAGTAGTGATGTCAAGTAAGCATTTGTCATAACAAATATCTGGAACTATGCTTATGGGAGCCCTCAGCATGTAAAGAGTGAAGACATGAGACCCGATGAGATCAACAAGGATGTGAGTATGAATAGAGAAGGCAGCCAAGGGCTGAGCCCTAGGGCACCCCAACAAGAAGAGGTTAGAAGAAGAGCAGAAGTCAACAAAGGAAAAGAAGAGGAAACAATCAGGGGGGTAGAAGTTAGAAACAAGAGAGTGTGGAGTCCTAGAAAGGAAGACTATGGGGATGGAATGATCCATAATGTCGAATGCTGCTCAGACATCAGGTCAAAGGAGGTCCAAGAACTGACCATTACATTTAGCAATGTGGAGACCCCTGGTGACTTTGACAGAGGAGTTTTCGTGGGTTTGCAGGTTGGATGAGTTAAAGAAGGAACTGAAGGAGAGGAGTGGAACCCTACAAGTAACAATAACTGAAAAAGTTTTGCTGTAAAGGGGAGCAAACAAATGGAGGCATATATAGGAGGGGAGGTAAAGAGAAGGCTTTTATTAGGCAAGAGGAATTACAGAATAAGCCAGTAGATGTGGGAGCCCAGTACATGATGAGAGACTTGCCAGAGTAGATCGCAGCAGATGAAATGTAGTATGGAAGAAAGGTTGTCTTTGCACAGGAGTTTGGCTAGTTTAGCTCTAGTGAAAGGCAATAACAACATGCAGAATGTGCTGTCAGTAACCCTAGACATGCTCCCTGTGACACTGTGGAAAGGTTGGCTGCTTTTGCAGGGCCAGAGCAGGCAGAGAAGTAAATGTTGTGGAACTTGTCCTTTGGTAATTTCAAATGCTTCTTTGTTAATGGGTTCACTGATCAGTTCTGTAAGTGACCTTTTTCTTCATGAGAAGACAAAGGACATAGATGCTTCCACCTTGACTCCCGAGACACAGTGGCACTTGAAGCAATCACATAGAACCCTGTCTGTGCTTAGCTTCTAAACTCTCTCTATTCTATTTCCATGCCCCCAAGTGCCTGCCCTTTGTCTTTATCTCAAATTTTGGTCCTTTACTAGACTTTTAAAATTGACATTTGGATTCTGGTTTCCTGGTTGGGTTTCAGTATACACATTGGCTAGGATGACTTCTTTAACTCCCGGCTGCCTTGTGCCGCATGTCCTCCTCTATTTCCAGTGCTCGAGGCCCAGCCCTGACCTTGGCTTGCCTTGGCTAATGCCCTGGCCTGGGTCTTCTCCATCACCCCTCAAAAAAGGAGCAGATACATTCACTGAAGGCTGGGCTTTTGTGGTAAAAACACAAATTCAAAATACCAAAGTGAATTACCACTGGTTTTATATATGTGTGTATAATATATATTATATATATAATAATTGTATACATGTATATATGTATGTATGTATGTATGTATGTATATACACACACACATACATACATCATCATTTGGTATAAGGTACCATGCTCATAAATTGATAGCAGCTGAAAAATACTATTGATGAAACAAATCACATGGGGTGCTATAATAGGCAGAATTCTAAAATGGTCTCCCAAATTTCTCACTCCCTCCCCAAGATGTACTTCCCATGCAATTTTTGGAACTGTGGAGGTGGTGGATTTTACTCCTCTGATGAGGTTATTGTATATGGCACAACAGACTTTACAAAAAGAGGTCATCCAGCCAGCATTGACCCAGTCACAGGAGCTCTTTAAAAGCAGAGAGTTTTCTCCATCTGGTCTCAGAAGTCAAAAATGCCAAAGATGGTGACACTAAAGCTTCCAAATTCATATTTTTCTCTTTATCTTGGATATCTGATGTTCCTAAACAATGTAGAAATTCTTGACGTTCCATATCTATAAATAGATGTTTAGATATTTCTAAAATCCTGTAATCACTGTTTTGTTTGTTTTTTTTAAATCTCACTGGGTCATGCGACAACTAGCCTTAGTGGATAAGTTTCTGGACTATAGATCGAGCAGTTGATAGTGCTGATCTGTAACAATGGCATAGCAAGACACTTGCTATCAGTGAAGTACTGAGAAGGGACAGTTAGAGCTTGAGCAGGAACTATCATAAGAGGCCAGGGCTATAGGATTTCAAAGTCTCTTCTAGATCTGACATTCCATGAGCAGGCAAAAGAGGCCGCCAGGGCTGGATGGAGAATAGGGGTAGCATGTAAAATTGGGATCCAATCTTAAGAGCTGGAGAGTTGGCTTACCAAGGTCCAGCAACAAGTGGACAGAAAAGCTGAAAAGACTGGGACAGTTGCCCTGATCAACATTGCCCAGTGGGTTTGGTATCATCCTGCAAACTGAAAGGTCACCAATTCAGTTCCTTGTCAGGGCACATTTCTGGGCTGCAGGCCAGGTCACCCATTTGGGTGATAGCAAGAGGTGACTGAGTGATGTTTCTCTCCCTTCTTTTCTCCCTTTCTTCCTATCTCTAAAAATAAATAAATAAAATCTTGTGACAGTTGAGGAAAACTATATGAAGTTAGTATGGGGAACTTATAATTACCAAGTTTCTGCATCCTACTGAGTACCATCACAGGTTCTCTGCAAATGTATTTGCTTCTCATCTACCTTGTGAGATCAGGTACTAGGGTCTTCATTTTACAAATGCAGAAATGGAGACAACTCAGAGTGAATAAATGACTTGTCTTTGATTGCATACCTAGCAAAGTGACAAGGTTAGGATTAGAACTCAAGTAATTTCAGTTGCCATCACCCTGTCATGCTATTTCCTGATGACTCCTCTTGTTTAACAGATGCTACTGAATCCATGACAATTATACTAATTCTATCCCATGAAAATTTCTTGAGTACCCACTATATGCTGAGCACTACATGTAGTGCTAGGAATCTGGCTTTCGTTGCTCTGTCATCCATGGCCTAATGATTACTCAGAGAGTAGGACTAATGGGAAACATGGATTTTTGTGAGCCCTATGAATACAGTAGCAGCAATTATAACCCATCAGGCATACTGAATGCCTACTATGCTTCAGGCACTATGCTCAATGCCAGAAATGCCATAGGCAGCAAAACAGTCCTTTTATTTTGTGACTGTGCCAATTTCATTGCTGCTCTTATTCTAAGGAAAAGTCTTTGCAAACTTCAGCATGGTCTTAAATGGTCTGAAAATCTTGAAGGGAAGACTACAAAGGACTTGTTCCCCTCTAAAAATGAAAGTAGACTAATTGGCCTGGATGGGATCAGCAGAAATAAGCCAAGAGATTTCCAGTAAATATATGACTGGAGAGTTTGGGTAAGCTCCAAACCCAAAAAGTTTCTGTCAGAATTATCTAGAGAAGTCAGGGAGAGAATATGATTTTAACTATGAAAGCTGGAGCCCTATCAATAAAACCTGTCTGGGCAAAAGTGGTAACAGGGAAGATGGTCTGGATATAATAATATAGATTAGGAATTTGTTAGTGTTAATCTAATACTGTCAACTGAAGCAGAGATTCAAAGTCACTTAGAGAGATATAAGCCACAGGGAGACAACGATGATTTCTTTTCCTGATTCATATGAGGTTGTCTTAAAATTATCTCACTCCACATAATAAAAACCTTCTGATTAATATTTTGATTTTTCTATCAGAAATTGGGATCTGGATTTCAGACAAGTTCTTAAATTGGACGTCTTATTTATGCATCTATCATACATAAATATGATTAATGTAAGTCAATCTCAAAAAAGCTGAATGATCAGCCCTGACTGGTGTAGCTCAATGGGATGATCATCCTTCCACAAACCAAAAGGTCACTAGTTAGATTCCCAGCTGGGGCACAGGCGTGCATTGCGGGCCATGTTGCAGGTTGGGGGTGTGCAAGTGGTGACCAATTGATGTTTCTCTTGCACATTGATGTTTCTTTCCTTCTCATTCTTCATCCCTTTTCTTCTCTCTAAAAATAAATTTAAAAAATCATTTTTTTAAAAAAGATGAGTGATCAATGTAGGAAAGACCCTAGAAGATGGTAATATCTAGACATTGTCATTTCCTAGAGTCTGGTTCTTAGATTTAAAAGAACTGGTATGGAGGACCTCTGGTCAAGATGGCAGCATAGGCAGACATGGCTTGCCTCTTTCCACAACCACATCAAAATTACAGCTAAAATGTAGACAACTATCACTCAGGACTGTCATAAATAGAGTTGAATGGAAGCCTGACGATTACAGAATTAAAGAAACCACATCCATCCAGACTAGTAGGAGGGGCACAGATTCGGAATAGGCTGGTCCCACACCCAGGTGTGGTGGGTAAAAATTTTGGAGGGATATCTTGAGAGTGAGGAGTCCCAGACCTACACCAGGCCCCCCAGCCCAGCATTCCAGTGCCAGAAAAATAAGTTCCCACAAATTCTGGCTGCAAAAAGCAGTGGAGATTGAGTCAATGGAAGAAACTTCTGGAGCCCCAAGCACTTCCTCTTAAAGAACCCACACATGGACTCACCTCCTCAGACTCACTTCCTCTGAGTTCCAGCACTGGGGTAGCAGCATGAAAGGCACTAGTGGTACCCAGGAAGAAACTGAAGTCCAGCATCAGGGCAAGCAGACACCATTGTCCCTTTGCTAAACCCTCCCTCCACAGAGACAGTAGGCTGGTGCCATATCTAAGACTCCATCAACCTGGCTAACAGTGTTTGACCTGCATTGGAGATCCATCCCCAGAGACTCTGTCCCACCCAACTTATGTGCCCACCCAAGCTGCTTTTCCATATGAATGGCTGGTCTGGGTGCATGCTTCACTACTTCCTATATCCTATCAAACAAGCAATAGCTGGCTTCGGTGAGATCCAAGCCCAGCACTAGCAGCAGCCAGATTAGAATCACAGCTTGGCTTCATGTAAAAATCACCAAGCCCCAGCACAAGAAGCAACCATCTCAGATTGCTTTATAGCTTAGGCAGAGTGCCCTGGGCAAAATACAGGTGGGGATTGAACTTGGCCTGCACCCCCTCGGAAATCTTCAGGGTCAGAGCACCCAGTGGACAGCTACTGACCACATCAGAGCACCACCACCCTGCCCCCACACATCTGGAAGGTGGAGGTTGATGGTTACGTGGCAACAGCCAATCCTTGCAACTGACTAGCCAGGGTAGATCCCTCCCATTGGCCTGCCAACAGCAACCAAGGCTCAACTAAAAGAGGAAGGTGTACTCAGCCCACACAAAGGACATACCTTGAATAACCAGTTTGGGTGGTACGGGTGGCTGTGACCCTAGACCCTACAGGACACTCCTTACATTAGGCCACACTACCAAGACACAGAGCCAAGCATCTCTACCTAACACATGGAAACAAACAAAATGAGGAGACTAAGAAACATGGCCCAAATGAAAGAACAGATCAAAACTCGAACTGAACAAAATGGAGATAAGCAATCTATCAGATGCAGAGTTCAAAACACTGGTTATAAGGATGCTCGAGGAACTTAGTGAGGACCTCAACAACGTAAAAAAGATCCAGTCAGAAATGAAAGACACACTAATTGATGTAAAGAACAATTTAGAGGGAAACAATAGTAGAGTGGATGAAGCTGAAAATCAAATCAATGATTTGGAACATAAGGAAGCAAAAAACAACCAATCAGAATAACAAGAAGAAAAAAAGAATCCAAAAAATGAGGATAGTGTAAGTAGCCTCTGGGACAACTTTAAGCATTCCAACTTTAGCTTCATCAGGGTATCAGAAGGAGAAGAGAAAGAGCAAGACATTGGAAATCTATTTGAAAAAATAATGAAGGAAAACTTCCCTAACTTGATGAAGGAAATAGACATTAAATATAGGAAACACAGAGAGTCCCAAACAATATGGATGCAAAGAGGCCCACTCTAAGACACATAATTAAAATGCCAAAGGTTAAATATAAGAAGAGAATCTTAAAAGCAGCGAGAGAAAAGAAGTTAGTTTCCAGATGGTTTCCAGATGGGAGGTGAGTGGGGGAGAAAGAATGAAGAGGTGAGGTGATTAAGAAGTACAAATAGGTAGTAACAGAATAGCCATGGGGGTGTAAAATACAGTATAGGACATGGAGTAGCCAAAGAACTTATACGCATAACTCATTGGCATGAACAATGGCAGAGGAATTGTCTGAGGGAGTGCAGGGTCCTGGGTGATGGAGGCAAAAGAGGAAAAGACAGGACAACTGTAATAGCATAATCAATGAAATGTAATTTTAAAAAAATAAAAGAGTTGATGTGGTAAAAAGAAAAAAAAACAACAACTAGATTTTGAAGCTAAGGACTAGAACCTGGGAAAGAGATACAGTGCCTAGTATTACTACTCCAGGGACACTTTTGAGAGATTGTTTGGCCCCTTTCTATGATATTCCTGTGTCTTTGCTAATTGCAAGAAGCCCTAAAACAAATTCTTTGAAAGTTAGTAAACTTTCCTGGTAAGGATAGGCCATGACTGAAATTTACTTCCTTCTTAGCCTCTTAAATATTGTAGAGTATCATGAAGCTTCTCACCCTAGAACCTACACATAGAGTGCACCTCCTCCTGGACTTCATGCTAGTCGATTTTTGTGACATCTTTTTTTGCAATGGCCTTTCTCCTTTAAGGATTGGCTTTTCATATCTTTAAATTTGCAATCAGAAAGCTGAATCTACCCCTACAGAGCTCAAGTCAGAGTTATCTGTGCTGATTTGGAAAAGTTCTGAATTATATTTTTCTTGCATCCTCCTGACCCTACTGGAAATCTGCTATGTAAAGGCACTGTTTACATTAGAAACAACTGCTTCGATATCTCTGACTTAGAATGAAGCTCTTTAATGGGTTACAGTCCTCCCTTGCGTACCCAAAATGAATTATTTAAGGGTCATTTTGGGGAACGTTGACTCCAAATAGAACGGTTATCTGAAATGTCTTCCACATTTCAGTGTTGAAGTAAATTGACTACAACATAAGAGCAAGGTTACAGCGGGCTGTGGGTTCTATTATATTTCACAGATGTGATGTCTAAGCAATGACTGATGGAGTTTACCAACAATGAGCTTTTTAAAATTATTCTGTTTTTTATTTGTGGTAAAAAAGAACACTTAACAAAGTTGACCATCATCATCCATTTCTAAGTGTACAGTTCAGTAGTCTTAAGTTCATTCACATTTTCGTGCGAGTGATCTCCAGAGCTTGTTCATCTTGCAAATCTGAAACTGTGTTTCCATTGAAGAACACCTCATTTCCCCTTCCTGCAGCCCCGAGCAGCCTCTGTTCCACTTTATGCCTCTATGAAATTGATTACTTTAGATACCCGAATGAGAAAAATCACACAACCTTTGTCCTTTTGTGACTGGCTAGCAATATGGTTTTTAATGATAACACCAGTTCCTAACAGAAGTTTCTCAACTGTGTATTCCTTCAATTGAGAAGCAGTAGTGGACTTTATTTTATCATCATAGTGACAGATAATATGTACTTCAGTGTGCCAGTTAGTGTTCTAAGAGATTCATAATTGGGATCTCAGTTGGTTCTCATAACAGTTCCTAGGGGGAGATGCTATGACTAGCTCTGTGTTTCAGATGAGGAAACAGAATTAGAGAGATTAGGTAACTAGACCAATATTGCACATTGTCAAGGAACACAGCCTTGACCATGGGACATTGGACAAATATGACCCTGGGTTAATTCACCAGAGCTTGGAAGTGCTGAAATTCAAAAGGAACTAACCAGCCTTGTGGAACAGTGCCTGGTAAACAGAACAGACACTGTGTCATTTTAAAAAACCAACAACATTAATTAAATTGGAACTGAAGTTTGTGTCACAGTTGGTTCTTTACAAAATAAATGAAATACAAGCTGAGAAAATGTAAAAACAAAATAATTTCCTCTCTTTTGAGCAGGCCACCTGTGGGTCTCCGTTCATTGATACTCAGAGCACCACAAGTGGTTACACAATGCATCTCCATGTGTACTGCCACTGAGCTAACCCAGGCATTCAAGGGAAAAATAAAACATAAATACATGTTATAAGTTCTATTAAAAAACATTTAGCTTCATCAAAAGAGAAATGACCACATTGAACTCATTAGAAATGATGAAAACATCATCATGAAAACATTTTTTTCATATTCCTAAGCAGTTGGTTCTAGTCTAAATGATTAGCTGGACGTTAATCCACCATGAACAAATACTCTGTTGAACTTACCTTTCGTAAGTAGTCACATGAAGTTTCCCCTACAAAAACACAGCATCAAACCTTTACATGGGATGAGAGGGCTGATTCTTGCATGTTTCAGGACTCCTGCATATGAACTATGCTATGCATATGAAGTTTGGCTTAAGAAACTTCAAGTGAATATTCAATGACTCAAACTAAACACAATAAAGTGACTCCAGAATGAAATATAGCTTTTGTCATCACGAAATAAGTTGGTTTCAAGGGGGAAATGTGAACAATGAAACAAAGACAAGAAAATTAAAATAATTAAAAAGAAAATTATGAGTCTTTCAGTTTACATATGAAGGAAAATTATTAGAGGTTTCCCATATTTGGCAACAATACTAAAAATTTATATGACATTATTCATATGAGTTGTGAAGATGTAAGAAAATTTTCTAATCTATCATTTTAAAGAAAATGCTTTGATCAATTATGAGAGGAAAGATTGGATTATCTTTTTATTCTTTAGAAAATAATATTTAAAGAATCATGAGCATATTAAGAGCTAATACAACCCCCAAAAAGGTAAGAGAAAAGTGTTACAGCGTGTGCCAAACAGTTAATAAAAATCTTTTATTTATTTTTTTAAATATTTTATTTATTTATTTTTAGAGGGGAAGGGAAGGAGAGAGGGAGAGAAATATCAATGTATGGTTGCCTGTCATGCATCCCTCGCTGGGAACTGGCCTGCAACCCAGGCATGTGCCCTGACTCGGAATCAAGCCATGATCGTTTGGCTCGTAGGCCCACGCTCAATCCACTGAGCTACACCTGCAAGGGCTCAGTTAATAAAAATCTTGTATTTTCCTTCCATTTTATGATTTTTATGATATTTATCAGCTTTTTCTCATTCTAAACAGATGTTCACTTCTTACATTGCACTCATATTTTACACTCGTATTTTACATTACTATGTTTAATGAAAGTTCTGAATTAATTCAGGTTGACTCCGCAAAATTTGAATACAACCGCTGTATCATGCTTAGAGAATTCTTGTTGACTATAAACATGATTTCTTCTTTTTATAGACAAAGATATTAGTAGTTTATTTTTTTACAAAGGAGATGCTATTAACAACATGGCTCAATAAAAATGAGTCTATGCCACCTTTAGATAGTTAAATACAATTCTTTTTCTATATTCAAAATCTTTAATTGGTCTGGAATCTATTTTCAATTATGGTATGGATTGGAAAATTTTCCTTTTTTCTTCAAAATGGTTAGTGAATTGTTTCAACGCCATTTTAAAATAACATAAATATTTCCTATTGCTAACAAAAGTCACTTTAGCACATATTAAATTCTTGAATATGCTTGAAATCCTAGAAATTTTATTCTGTTCACTATTTATGTATTTCAGCTCCACTGTTTTAATTATCACTTTTTCATAATATATTTCAAAGACTATGAAAGAAATCTCACTTCTTTCTTAGTTTTCAGAATTTTCTTATTTATTGTAGTTTATTTTTCTACTTGAACTTTGAAATTACTTAATGTGTATTATAAAAAGAAGTCCACTAAAATTCTGATAAATTTGAAATTAATTATGCAAAAACTGATATCTTGACAATATTGGGTCTTTTTATCAGACAGCTTCCTTCTTATCTAGAATTTTCCTTATGGGTCTTGTCTGTTTCTAATTAAGTATATGTCTGGGTCATATATTCTTGTTGTTGCTGTTGTGAAGGGCTCTCTGCTTGGTTACAGTCAGAAAACTGTTGTAAAATTAACATGTCTTTGTGCTTTGTAAATGGCCATTTTACTGAAATTTTTTTTAGATTTTATTTATCTCTTTTTAGAGAGAGGAGAAGGGAAGGAGAAAGAGAGTTAGAGAAACATCAATGTGTGGCTGCCTCTCACGTGGCCCCCACTGGGGACCTGGCCTGCAACCCAGGCATGTGTCCTGACTGGGAATAGAACTGGCCACCTTTTGGTTCACAGCCCACGCTCAATCCACTGAGCTATGCTAGCCAGGGCCATTTTACTGAATTTTGTTTAAAAATTTTTCAGCTGCAAGCATTGATATCACTGATACTCTTTTTCATCTGAATTATAATTTATTTAGCACTTTTCACTATATTGGCTAAGATTTCATCACAAAATAGTAGTTAGTGGTTAACATCAGTTATCTTTGACTCCTTGAGGAACGCCTCTGAAAGAGCGGGGAGAAGAGACAGAGAACACATCCAGGTATCTACGTACCTATCTGTGCATGTATCTGCATATGTGTGAATAAATATATATGAATATATGTAACATTGAAGAAGTATTCTTTTTAATTTCCTTAAACACCTTGTCAAATGTGGATGCTGAGCTAAACTAGGTACATTTGGAAGACAACTACTGGTATGATCATTTTACTTTTTGTCATTCATATCTTTTACATTATTACATTTCTTGCTAAACATCTTGATTCCAGGAATAAACCCTACCATGGCTGTAATTTGTTGTTCTTTTGATACATTGGATTTGATCCATTTCACTTATTTTCTTCTCTATTGAATTTATTTGAGTGGCATTGGTTAATAAAATTCTATAGGTTTCGGAGATAAAATTCTATAATGCATCATCTGTATATTGTATTTTATGTTCACCACCACGTACCTTTCCATCATCACTTATCCCCCTGTCTCCTCTTTTACCTCTCCCAGGGCCCCTTTCCCTTTGGGAATCACCATACTGTTGTCTGTGTCTATGCCTTTGTTCTTTTTATTTTTTTGGTTTGTTTAATACTTTCACTTTTTCACACAGCCTTGCAACCCTTCCCCCCTCTGACAGCTGTCAGTCTCTCTATCTGTGAGTCTGTTTCTATTCTGTTTGTTAGTTTATTTTGTTCATTAATTCCACATATTAATGAATCATATGGTATTTATCTGTCTCTGACTGACTTAGTTCACTTAGCATAATGCTCTTCGGGTCCATCCATGCTATCAGAAATGGTTAGATTTCCTTCTTTTCTACAGTTGAGTAGTATTCCATTGTATAAATGTACCACAGCTCTTTTATCCACTCATCTACTGATAGACACGTAGGCTACTTACAAATCTTAGCTATTGTAAATAATGTTGAAATGAATGTAGGAGTGCATATATTCTTTCAAATTAGCATTTTGGGTGTTTTCAGATGTGTTCCTAGAAGTGAAAATGCTGCGTCATAAGGCAGTTCCATTTTTAATTTTTTTTAAAGTAACTCCATACTGCTTTCTTCAGTGAATGTCCTAATTTGCATTCCCACCAACAGTGCATTAAGATTCTCTTTTCTCCACATCCTCACCAGCATATGTTGTTTGTTGATTTATTGATGATGGCCATTCTGGCAGGTGAGAAGCAATATCTCGTTGTGGTTTTATTTTGCATTTATCTGATGATTGGTGATGTTGAGCATCTTTTCATAGGTCTATGGGCCAACTGTATGTCCTCTTTGGAGAAGTGTCTATTCAGGTCCTTTGCCCATTTTTTAATCGGACTGTTTGGGGCTTTTTTGGTATTGAGTTTTATTTTTTATAAATTTTGGCTATTAACCCCTTATTAAATGTATCTCTGGCAAAATGTTTTCCCATTCAGTGAGTTGTTTATTCATTTTGTTGATAGTTTTCTTTGCTGTGAATAACCTTTTTAGCTTAATATAATCCCATTTTTTAATTTTTTTCTTTTGTTTCCCTTGCCTAATAAGATATATCAGAAAAAAATATTACCACAAGAAATGTCCAAGATTTTACTGCCTATGTTTTCTTCTAGTCTTTTCATGGTTTTGAGTCTAACATTTAAGTCTTTAATTCATTTTGAATTTGTTCTTGAGGTGTAAGGTAGTCTACTTCCATATTTTGTATGTATCTATTCAGTTTTCCCAACACCATTTATTGAAGAGACTGTTTTTACTTCATTATATGTTGTTGTTTCCTTTGTCAAATATTAAGTAACCATAAAGGTGTGGATTTGTTTCTGGGCTCTCTATTCTGTTCCATTGATCTATGTGTCTGTTTTTATGCCAGTACCATGCTGCTTTGATCATTGTGGCCTTGTAATACAGTTTGATATCAGATAGCATGATTTCTTTAACTTTACTCTTTTTTCTCAAGACCACTGTGGCCATTTGGGGCCTTGTATGGTTCCATATACATTTTTGGAATATTTTTTCTAGCTCTGTGCAATACACCATTGGTATTTTGATAGGACTTGCACTGAATCTACAGAATGCTTTAGGTAGCATAAATATTTTAATGATGTTAACTCTTCCTATCCAGGAACATGGTATATGCTTCCACTTATTTGTTTCTTCAGTTTCTTTCTTCAATGTCTTATAGTTTTCAAGTACATGTCTTTTACACCTTGCTTAAATTTATCTCTAGGTATTTTTTAAGCAATTGTGAATAGGATTGTTTTTTTAGTTTCCCTTTCTGTTAGTTCACTATTGGCATATAAAAATGAAACTTATTTCTGGTCATATATTTTGTATCCTGCTACTGTACTGAATTTATTTATCAGTTCTAGTAGTTTTTTGGTGGAATCTCTAGGGTGCTATATGCACAGGAGTATGCCATCTGCCAATTACAGTTTTACTTCTTTGTTTCCCATTTGTTGCCTTTTATTTCTTCTCCTTCTCTGACAGCTGAGACTAGTACTATGTTGAATAAGAGTGCTGAAAGTAAGTATCACTCACTTATTCCTTATCTTAAGGGAAATGCTTATATTTTTTGTCCACTGAGTATACATGATGTTGGCTGTATATTTTCACATATGATCTTTATTATATAAGGTATGGTCCCTCTATTCACACTTCATTGAAAGTTTTTATCATAAATATGTGCTGGATTTTATCAAGTGCTTTTTCTACATCTATTGATACAATCATTTGGTTTTTATCTTTCATTTTGTTTATATGGTATATCACACCACATTTCTGACTGGTCCTTTTTCATGGTTTCTATGTCATTTTTCATGCTTTTGAGCATTCTTATAACCATTACTTTGAACTCTGTATCTATTAAATTGCTTCCCTCGTTCTATTACATTTTTTTTCTGGGGTTTCCCCTGTTCTCTCATTGGGAGAATCTTTTTTCTCTACCCATTTTGGCCCTTTCTTTATGTTTGTTTCTATGTGTTGCAGAGATCTGATATGACTCTTAGTTTTCATGGAGTGTCCTTATGTGGTAGGTATCCTGTGGGTCCAGTGGTACAGTCCTTGTGATCTCCTGAGCTGGGTTCTTGAGGAATGTTCCATGTGTGTGTGTTATGTGGGCCCTCCTGTTGTAAGTGAGTCTTGATCGCTTTTAGGCTGTTTGTGCATGAGATCAACCCTCAGGCCGGCTAACTGTGAGGCTCAAACCGTGGCATGCAAGCTGCTGTGCTGGTGATGATTCCATGAGGCTGAATTCACCTCTGCAAAATTTGGTGCCTGCCAAGATCTCTTTGGATATGTTACTTGTGAAGATTTTTTGGATCCTGTTCTGATGTTGTCTGAGGCTGGCCACCGAGGGCATTAGTTCTGGGTTTTTTTGGAGGAACTCTGGTGCATACCAATGTCAGATGCTGCCTGTAACTGGCTCTGGACAATGTGCTTAGAGCTACAAATGATCCACAATTTGTGGCTGCCTCTGCTGGATATGTATGCACATCGGAAGGACCAAGCTGAGCACCAAGGCCATCTTTTATTAGCACCAGGACCTGGGCCAGGTCAGCAAAAGTCCCAAGGCAATCCTGAGAATCACCTCTGCCTGCCATCACCTGTCAGCTGCATGTTAAGCTCAGTCACTGAAAGAACATCTGGAGGTACTCAACTTACATGCAGTAGGTTCACAGTGAGTCACCAGGTAGGGTAGAGTGGTGTTCACCAGGTTGATGCAGGTTCAGACCTGTTGCAGTATGGGTATGAGGCCACTCAGCAAATAGTCCTGCTGTACCAACTCTAGCTGCCCTCTGCTGGGTAGTGCCATACCTTTGTGTTTTGGTGGGGTCTCAGGGATTCATCACAGTGAAGCCAGAAGGGTTTATCAGGCCTAAACAGACCAAGATTTGGCTGTGTGAAGTAAGAGCTCTGTTCCAGTCAGGCAGGCAAAGGAAAAGTAGCTCCTACCCAAGAACCACACAATGTTGTTTTCCCAGATTCTGCCAAAAGGAAATGAAGCTCAGCAGGGCGGGGTTACTGGGAGTCTGGAGGATGGGACTAGTGTGTCTCCTGTGAAAGGGAGGTGCCAGTCAGGTTTCAAAAAAGGTAGGAGTGCACCCTACCCCCCAGATCCACACAACTCAGTCTGTCACATATTCGTCCCTATCTTTGCACAGCACAACCACTAGGAGTCGGGTGGGCGGGTCTTCCAGAAATTGAAGGGTGAGTCTGCTGGAAGCACAGGAGGAGGTTCTAGGGGATCTCCACTGAGGAGAAAGTACCAGTCAAGTTCATGGGAAGTTGGGGGTAACAACCCCTGCCCCAAAGCCACACAACTCAGTCACTAACACTCCCTGCATCTGCCCAGACCTCTATACCCGCACCTAAGCAGCTGACTTCTCAGAAATGATGTAAGCTTCACAGGATGGGGCAAGAGGGGAGACCCAAGTGTGGGGCTATTTTCTTCCCCCAAGCTGATACTGTAAGAAGGGGAGTGCTCCACCCAAGAAAGATGGCATCTGCAATAAGGGAGAATGACTGAGCTCAGGGATCATTGTGGTTGTCCCTTCAACTCTGTCCCCAGAGCCATAAACCCAATTCTCATCACACAACTCTAATGTGCTTGCCCACCCTCCACCAGAGCCCAGGGCAAGTGGTGGGGGAAGAAATTTTGTGTTGGCCCTTGAAGGGGCCACCTGTGTCTCTAGCAAACTCTTGTCTCTCTCCCTGATAAACAGAAACCACATTGCTTTTCAAAGCCATATGTTATGTGGGCGCCTCTTCACAGCTCTGGTGTTCTGTGCTGGGCAGCTGGTTTGGGGTTCAGAACCCATGCTTCTTAGAGAAAACCCCTGGTAGCTGAAATATCCTTCCAGAACTTCAGCCACCACCCATGGGGGTGGGGCCAGCCCTTTTCACAACTCTGACCGCCTTATCTGCCTTATCAGTTTTGATGTGCCTTCTCCTGTAAATCCTTGGTTATATGACTTCTCTTCAGCTAGTCTTCAGTCAGTTATTCAGGTTGATTGTTCTATAATTTAGTTGTAATTCTACTTTGGATCTGGGAGTTGGTGAGTGTAGCCTCCACTTACTCTGCCACCATCTTGGTTTTATCCTGAGAGATAGTATTTTATTTATGAGATTTATTTCTCCTCTATAATTATAAGAAAAATTTAGCTGTAGCATTCTTTCATTGTGATAATTTTATGAGGTTTTGGTATAAGATTAAAATAAACTGGGAAGATTTCCATCTTTCTTTATTCTTTGGCGTGTTTTAAATTGCAAAAGAACTCTATAATTTCAGAGACTAAAATAACATCCATAAAATCATCTGAGTTTTGGCAAATGTGTGGGGATAATTATCATCTTTTTCAATTTTATTCTTGGTGGACCTTCTACATATTGAGCCATTTTTTGTTATTTACATATTCATTCCATGCTGACAATCTATTTCATCATGATATTCTAACTCAATTGCATAAAGTTTTGTAGAGAAGTGGTTTCTAATTTTTTTTTGCATTCTATGAACTAAAAATATTTGAGTAAGCACTCCAATTTATTTATTTAATAATTATATACACTTATTACTATACTTGTGGATTACATTTATTATAAAATAAACTTGGCAATAGAAAAATATGAAGGATAAGATAAAAATGAAATAACCTATTTAAAATATTTTTAGTTTTGTTTTTTTAGCTCCATAATGAAATAAAAAAACATTTTGCTCTTCTAAAATTGTCTCTCTCTTACACAGCTTTATTAATATATAATTGACATATAACATGTGTGAGTGTGAGACATATAATGTGTTAATTTGACACACATATATGCAAAATGATTAGCTAACATCTCTATCACTATAATCATCATTTCTTTTTTGTGGTGACAACTTTTCTCACTGCATGGACTAACATTTCCCCATTTCCCTACTTCCAAACGACTAGCATAAACAGTCAATATTTTAGTGAGCACCATGTGATTAAATAGGCTTTATTCTTTTTTAAAATCTTGGTTTAATACTTTGTGATACAGTGATATAAGATGTTTTTAATTAATTTTTTTGATATTTCTTTAAAATGAAATCCTAGCTATAAAGATACCTCATAAATACACAGGACTATATTAGAAAAAATAAATATAACATTGATAGGTTTCCTAATTCATTATACTCATTTGTTTAGTCCCATTAATCAATTATATATGTATGGGTTGAAATATTAGAAAATTTTCACCTCTCCTGAGGCAATCAGTTGGTCTTTTAAAATAATCACAAGTTTTTAAATTTTTATATTTTAACAAATGATTTTAAAAACCACTAGGACTATATTTCCAGGTTTTTAGAGTATGCAGACATAAAAATTTTATAAGTGCAAATAACATTTCAGCAACAAAATCACATAATGGTGGAAACATTTCCAAACGTTGTTTCTCAAAATTCTGTCTCCATAGCAAAACTTTCTTTCAAAAACAGTTACTTTCTGTTTCCTTTTAAAAACATTATCTTTACTTCTGAGTGGTGGAATGTGCTAATATTTTTTCAGTGACTTTTGAGTTGATACAATTCATAGACTTTTACCTGTGCAGAAAGACAGAAAATTTAAAATACTTTTTGTGATAAAAGAAACATGCGTAACTCACCAATAGCTTAAAACTGGTGTTACTAAACTTAAATCTCAGATGCCCTCTAAAAGGAAATAAAATTTCACATCCTTCTTTATTGACTTGTAGATCGACACCTCATAATTTTTATCAAAAGTTTATAAATTTGCAAAGATATAATTTAGAAATTGGTAACTATTTACATTTAAGAAATAAAACATAGAAGAATGGTCTGAGATGGTGACATAGGAAGAGCCTGGACTCACCTTCTCCCCTGGACACACCAAATATACACCTACATATAATGCAATTCCTTTTGAAGAATAAATGGGGGGCTGGATGAACAGCTTTGGCACAACCAAAGAGTGGTGGGATGCGTAGAGAAGAGTAAGAGAGATAAAGGTATGGTAACCATAGGAACCCAGAACCCTACCCTAATGGGGCAGCCTGCCGTAGGAAGGTAATGTATATAGTAAATATATAGTAAACAACCAATGGGTCAATAAAGAAGTCAAAGAGAAAATAAAAAATACTGCCCTGGCTGCTGTAGCTCGCTCAGTGGACTGAGTGCGGGCTGCAAACCAAAAGGTCGCTAGTTCGATTCCTAGTCAGGGCACATGCCTGGGTTGCAGGCCAGGTCCCCAGTAGGGGACACATGAGGGGCAACCACACATTGATGTTTCTCTCCCTCTCTGTCTCTCTCCCTTCCCGTTCCTCTAAAAATGAATATAATCTTTTAAAAAATACTTAAGACAAATGAAAATGAAAGCACAGCTTTCAAAAATCTATGGGATCCAGGAAATCAATTCTAAGAGAGAAGCTTATAGCAACACAGTCCTACATCAGGAAGCAAGAAAATCCAGCCTTGCCCTGGGCCCAATCGAACTTTTTATCTAAAGGAACTGGAAAAATCCCAAAGTTAGTAGAAAGATAAAAATAATAAAGATCAGAGAGGAAATAAACAAAATAGAGGCTAAAAAACTATAGAAAAGATTAATGAAATTGAGCTGGCTCTTTGAGAATATAAAAAAATTGATAATCCTTTAACAAAACTCATCAAGAAAAAAGAAACAGGACCCATATAAATAAAATCAGAAATGAAAAAAGAGAGATTACAACCAACACCACCAAAATACAAAGGATCATAAAAGAATGCTATGAACAAATATACACCAACGATTTAAACAACCTGAAAGAAATTGATAAACTTCTAGAAACATACAACCTTCCAAGAATTAACAAGGAAAAACAAAAAATATAAACAGACCAATTACTAGTAACAAAGTTTAATTAGTATTGAAAAAGCTCCTAACAACCAAAAGCCCAAACCCAGGACCAGTCACTTGCACAGGTGAATTCTACCAAACATCTAAAGAACCGATACCCATCCTTCTTAAACTACTTTGAAAAATTGAAAATGAAGGAAAGCTTCCAAACTCATTTTATGAGGCCAGAATTATTTTGATACCAATGCCATAAAAGACCATACAGAAAAAGAAAATTTGAGGTCAATGTCCCTGATGAATATAGATGCAAAAATTCTTTACAAAATATTAGCAATCGGAATTAAACAATATACTAAAGGGATCATACATCATGATCAAGTGGGATTCATTCCAAGGATGCAAGGATAGTTTAATATGTAGAAATCAATAAGCATAATATACCACATCAACAAAACCAGAAATAAAAATTACACAACCACCTCAATGCATGGGGAAAACTCATTTGACAATATTCAATATTATTTTGCTATGAAAACTCTCAACAAAGTGTGTGTAGAGGGGATATATCTCAATATAATAAAGACTACATATGACAAACTGACAGCTACCATTATATTCAATGGCGAAAAGCAGAAAGTTTTTCTTTTAAGATCAGGAACAAGACAAGGGTGTCCACTCACCACTTTTACTCAAAATAATATTGGATGTCCTAGCCACAGTAATCAGACTAGAAAAGAAGATAAAAGACATCCAAATTGGATAGAAAGAAATAGAACTGTTACTATTTGCAGGTGGTATGAATATACATAGAAAATTCTAAGGATGCCACCAAAAATTATTACAATTAATAAATGACTTCAGTAAAGTTGCAGGATACAAAATTAATATACAGAAATTGGTTGCATCTCTATATACTAATAACAAATTATCAGAAAGAAAAATTAAGAAAATAATTCCAGTTAAAAATGCACGAAAAAATACCCAGGAGCCTTGGCTGGTATGGCTCAGAAGACTGAGCACCAGCCCGAGAACCAAAGGGTTCTGGTTCATTCCCAGTCAGGGCACAGGCCTGGGTTGCAGGCCAGGCCCCCAGGAGTGGGTGCATGAGAGAAACACATATTGATGTTTCTCTCCCTCTCTTTCTCCCTCCCCGCTCTCTAAAAATAAAACAAATAAAGTCTTTTTAAAAATACCTAGGAATAAATTTAACTAAGAAGATGATAGGCCCATACCCTTAAAAACTATAAGAAATTAATTAAAGGTATTGAGGACAACACAAATAAATGGAAGTATATACATCCTTTTGTATTGGAAAGATTAATATCATTAAAGTTTCCATACTCCCCAAAGCAATTTACAGATTAAATGTAATCCCTTTTTTAGTTTTCTAAGGAAATTCCATACTGTTTTCCACAGTGACTGTACCAGTTTGCATTCCTAACAACAGTGCACTAGGGTTCCCTTTTCTCCACATTCTCTCCAACACTTGTTTGTTGATTTGTTTATGATGGACATTCTGACCAGTGAGAAGTGGTATCTCATTGTGGTTTTAATTTGTATCTCTAAAGAGACAACCTTAAAAGCAGCAAGAGAAAAGCAGATGGTATCTACAAAGCAATAATGTTGTAGAATACAGGACAAACTAAAATTTAAGGGTGTGTCAGTCCTGAGACAGTTTCTTTCAGAAACAGAGAAACTGGCCCCTAAAATTAGACCAAGATGCTTTGAAAAGAATGAGGCAGAGCAGGCAGCACATGCAGCTTGGTGCAGGAAAGCCAGTATCAGGTAGATGACAAAGTGAACTTTCTTTTGTTGTTGTTATTTTGTTTTGTTTTGTTCTATTTTTTAGATTTTTTAAATTGATTATGCTATTACAGTTGTCCCAACTTTTGCCCCTTTGCCCTCCTCCACCCAGCACCCTCTACTCCCTCAGGCAACCCCCCCACCATTGTCCATGTCCATGGGTCATGCATATAAGTTCTTTGGCTGCTCCATTTCCTATGTTGTACTTCACATCCCCATGGCTGTTCTGTTTGAATTTAAGTGCCCCCCCTTCACCCATTCTCTCCCACAAACCCCTCTCATTGGGTAACTATCAAAATGCCCTCTGTATCCATGATTCTGTCTCTGTTTTTTTTGTTTGCTCAGTTTGTTTCTCAGACCCATATATTCATAGATATGTATTTATTGCCATTTTATTCTTCATAGTTTTTATTTTCTTTTTTTTTGAATAAGCCCCTTTAACATTTCATATAAGAATGGCTTGGTGGGGATGAACTCCTTTAGTTTTTTATTATCTGGCAAGCACTTTATCTGCCCTTTGATTATAAATGATAGCTTTGCTGAGTAGAGCAATCTTAGCTAAAGGTCCTTGCTTTTCATAACTTTGAAAAGTTTGGTATGGAAGAGATTTGGTATTTCCTACCAATCTCTTCTAGGCTGCAAAGTTTCTTTTGAGAAATCAGCTAACAGTCTTCTGAGGATGCTTTTGTAGATAACTAATTGCTTTTCTCTTACTGTATTTAAGATTCTATCTTTATTTTTAACTTTTGGCATTTTAATTATGATGTGTGTTGGAGTGGTGCTCTTTGCATCCATCTTGTTTGGGACTGTCTGTGTTTCCTAGATTTAATGTCTTTTTCCTTCACCAAATTAGGGAAGTTTTCCTTCCTTCTCCTTCATTATCCTTCTGATACCCTGATGAGCCTAAAGTTGGAATGCTTAAAGTTGTCCCAGAGGCTACTTACACTATCCTCATTTTTTGGATTCTTTTTTTTTTCTTGTTATTCTGATTGGTTGTTTTTTGCTTCCTTATGTTCCAAATCATTGATTTGATTTTCAGCTTCATCCACTCTACTATTGTTTCCCTCTAAATTGTTCTTTATTTCAATTAATGTGTCTTTCATTTCTGACTGGATCTTTTTTTATGCTGCTAAGGTCCTAAGTTCCTCGAGCATCCTTATAACCAG
>PVKM010004476.1:0-52020 GCA_004027735.1 Carollia perspicillata
GCCCCCTAATTCAGGGATGCAGAGTAGAGGGAGGAATATGAAGGCAAAGTAGTGGAAGGCTTCCCAGAAGCAGTGAAGAATATTAAAATGAACAGAATATTGAAGAGAAATTATTCACAGGTGAGCTAATCGAGGGAGAAAAAGGCATGTAGCCAGAGGGTTCAATACATATAAGAGCTTGAGACCTTAGCTCTCACAGCAAGTATGAAGAGTAAGAAGTGTTTAGTATGGCTTGGGTATGGAAGATCTATAGTGAGAAGTTGATGATTAATTCCACTTTGTTCCTCATCTTCCACATTTATATTTATCAACAAGTCCCCTTGTTAATACCTCAAAAATATCTCTGGAATATGGCTAATATCTCTAATTTTGTCTTCACTCACCAGCTCAATCCAAGCCACTACCATCTCTAACCTGCGTTATTGCAATAGCTTCCTTACCCAGTATTTCTGCTGCCATTTTTACTCCCACTAAGAACAGTCTTTAAAAAAAAATATCTCAGATGTAGTTACTCCTTACTATGGCTCTGTTTCATGTCACTTCTGTTTGTGCGCTGTTCATGCTTTTCTTAACATTTATCTTAACTATATTCTCATTAATTAATTTATTAACTTCATTTTCAGTTTTCCTCTCCAGACTTTTAAGGAAAAGCTGTGTGTGTTTGTTTACATTCCCAGAAAACAAACAAACAAACCAATAAGGAGTGAAGAAAGAAAAAGGAAAAGAAAAGGAAAGAGATGAACAGAAAGTGGTATGATGGCTAAATGTAATATGGTAGCCCAAGTGAAATCCTGGGACAGAAAATAAATAAAACAAAAACAAAAAACACTAAGGAAATCTGAACAAAAGAATGAACTTCAGTTAATAAATAATGTATCAAAATACTGACTTGCTAACTGTGAAAAATATACTAACGTAAAACGTTAATAACAGGGAAGAACTGGGTTCACAGTGTCCTATTTGCCATTATTCAGCAAATCTAAAAGTATTTTTAAATTAAAAGCTTACTTTAAAAAAGAGAAGAAGAGAATAGTGAAAAAGTAGGCAATATACAGCTGGAGAAATGGGGGGGTGTTAGGAAATTCCTCATTGTGAATACAAATGATGAAAATTTTACCCTCTACAAACTCATGTGACAGACAGCCATGGAGAACTTCAGCATTGCTTAGTGCATTCTGGAAATGGTGTTGATTAAGCTGCTCCATGATTCTCCAGCTTCCTGTTCTTACTTCATCCAGGTTCATCATTTATCAAATCCTCGCTGTTGGTATTAACCAGGTTAAGAGTAATCAGTGCCGGAGCCTCTTTCTTTCCACATAAAGATCTTCAATAGGTAAAGTATATCCATGGAATTACTTTCTTTACATTCATTTTTATTTCATTTACCTGAAGCAGCAAGTAAAACTAGAGTTAGTGGTATGATTCCAACTATATGACGTTGTAGAAAAGGAAAAGCTATGGAGGCCATCAAAATATCAGTGGATGTTGGGAGGAAAGTATGGGGAGGCAGAGAGATGTATATGCAGAGCACAGAGGATTTTTAGGGCAGTGAAGTTACTCTGTCCAGTACTATAACAATGAATATATGTAATTTGTCCAAACAACATATACATTTGTCCAAACCCAGAATGCACACACACCTGGAGTGAACCCTAAGATAAACTATGGCCTTTGTATGCTTAATAAAAAGTCATTGTCATGCTAATAGTTTGGAATATTTGTTGAAATAAGGGTCTTAAATAACTTGTATAATGTAGAAGACTCCAACACAAGGGTCTGCAAACTTTATCTTCGAGAATCAGATAGTCAATACAAGTGGTATCTTGGTACTTGTCGTTAATTCATTCTGGAACTTGTGACGAGTGCCGAAACTGACAAGTACTGAATCATGAAGCATCTTCTCTTGCTGGGTGGCATTGTGACTCGTACAATTTCTAGCAAGTGCAATGAGCCCTGAGCAAGCGCCAAGTGCTGAAATATTTTTTTTCTTATCAAAATGTGACAAGCACAAGGTTTGACAAATTCTGAAGCTGACAAGTACTGAGGTATGACTATTTTATAATTGTGTGCGGCGTTAATTTTTTAACACTATCATAAAAAATTACCACAACTTTAGTGGCTTAAAATACCAGAAATTAATTTTCTCACAGTTCTGGAGGCCTGAAGTCCAAAATCAAGATGTCAGTGGGGCTGTGTTCCCTCCAGTGGCTCTAAGGGGCAGATTCAGTTTTTTGTGTCTTTCAGCTTCTGGTGGCTCCAGGCATTTCTTGCCTTTCTTGCCTTGTGGCCACATTACTGCAGTCTCTTCCTCCATCCTAACGTCAACTTCTCCTCTGTGTTTTCTTCTTGGTGTGGCTCTAATAAGAGCACTTCTCATTGAATTTAGGGCCCACCTGGATAATCCAGGATGATCTCACCTCAAGATTCTTTATTTAATCACATCTGCAAAGATACTGTTCTTCAAAAGGTGATGTATACAGGTTCCAGAGATTTCAGGTAGACATATCTTCGGGAGGCTCATCATTCAACACTGCACAGACCATATGGTCTTTTTCAAAACTATTCAGTTCTGGGGTTTTAGCACCAAAGCAGCCACAGACAACATGTAAATGCATGAGTGTGGCTGTGTTCCAATAAGATGTTAAGGGCCCACTTTGGCCCATGAGCCATAGTTCACTGACCTCTGATGGCAGTGTGAAGGAAGAATTGGAAGGCATTGAATGAAGGCAGTTGAGTCGGGAGGAAATTATAATGGTTGGCAATAAGAATGAGGAGTTGGAACAAGAAAATGGCAACAGAAGTGAAGGAGAGAGGAAGGAATTGAGAGGTGGTGATTAAAATGAACAGGATTGAATAACAGACTATAGGAGAAGGATCATGAAAGTTCATTACAGAGGTGGAAGTCATTATTTCACCTAACAGGTTAATACTTTTGACTTTTTAAAAGAGCAACTTGAGATATTTCCTATTCATTCATTCATTCATTCATTCATTTCTAGTTATTGATATGAGTGAAAGAGAAAGAGGGAGAGGGAGAAAGAGAGAGAAACATTGATTTGTTGTCCCACTTACTAATGCATTTATTGGTTGCTTCTTGTATGTGCCCTGATTGGAGATTGAACCCACAACTTAGGTATATTGGACAACACTCTCACCAACCGAACTACTCAGCCAAGGCCAACTGCTATCGTTACTTGGAAAAATATTACTTTTACCCAGGGAAGTTTATGTAACCTATACAGATGAATAATGAAGAATAGAAAGACTCAAAAATGTTAAGAGATTTTACTGTGCAGCCATAACTACAGTGTATGGGACATTTTGAAGTCAGAGGAGACAATAGTCAGTCAGTTGGTTTGTTTTTTAGAAGGAACAAAGCAGTGTTAGGGAGGATGTCCTTTCCCATAAAACACCACAGTGTGTAAATAGTTCCTCCCATCATGAAAGGAGTGGTTGAGGTTATTAACTGTAATTACTATTTATACACCCATTTATAGTTTACAAAGTTCTGACATGATGTTATTTGACCCTCATAACACTTCTGAAATAGGGATGGCAGATATTATTGTGCCTGGAGTGAACAGTTAAGTGACAGTTTCAAGGTCACACAGACAGCAAATTCTGGTTTCCTGGTTCAAAATTCTCTAAGTCTTGGGCTATTTCCTTTTCACTGTCTGTGAAGTTGGATCAGAGAGTTTTGACAGTGTGTGGCCCCTATAGCCTGGGTGGTCAGCATGACCAAAAAGATAAATATGAAATTAATGACATTCTTACTAAGCAGTCAGGGTGGCCTTCCAGCTGTCCTTGGAGGGCAGATGGCCAAAGAGCAAGATGCAGCCTTGAGAGCAAAAGCAGAACAAAACACAAGCAGGGATGATGAGAGAAACTGGACTTAGGGCTGTGTCGTAAAAATTAAAGAGATAAAGCAGCGATGTCATAAATTAATTCAAAGAAGTGAATGCTACACTCACCACTGTATCAGTTACAGTTTCTTAGCCTCCTAAGTTCCAGTTTAGGAGAGTCTTCTGATTCAGCCAGTCTGGGTAAGGGTCATGAAGGACCCCTCTCTACCACACAATACCTGGTAGAGAATGTTCATCAAATAATCCAGAAGATGAAAGCAGCAGAGAACATCCAGAGAGGTTTTCGATGTTGGGGTATCAAAGCATTGGCCGATAATGACTTCTATTTTTATCAAACAACAGAGGGAGTCTAGGCCTCTTTTAGAAAACTTATTTTTTTTGACACTTGCCTGTGCATAGGACCAGGCCAGGTATGGAAGTATAGCAGTGAAGAAAAAATTAGGACAGACTTGGTCCTTGTACTTATGGAGCTTACATTCTAGATGGGAGACTGATACCAAATAATTTTTATAACATTGTATACTTATTATTATTGTATAGTAGTATGTAAATAAGTTTTAAGAAGAAGAAGAAGTACATACAGGATGTCACAGCAGAGGGCAGTCTGGAGCTCAGGCAAAGGTTTCCCTAAGGAAATGGCATATGATACGGATCGACCAAGAAGAGGAGAAGAGGATTAAAAAAAAGGCCTCTTAGTATAACATTAATTAACTACTTCAGAAAATATTTATTGAGAACCTGAAATGTGCTATGTTCTGGGATGGGTCAGCAAACAAAATGGATAAAACTCCTGCTCTCATGAAACGAATATCTTAATTCACAAAACAAAGAAAATTAAAATAGAATAAACAGGAAATCATCTGATAATAATAGTATTGTAAAATTTCATTGCTCTCCAAATCAATCTATCAATTTAATGCAATGCTAACCAAAATCCCAGCAGGATTTTTTTTTTTTTTTGTAGAACTTGACAAACCAATTCTAAAATTTATATGGAAACACATACAAAAGGAAGATCTTAAAGAAGAATAAAGTTGCAAAACTTTTATTACCAAATACCAAGCCTTATTCTAAAGTGATAATTAAGACAGGGTAGTCTTGTCATAATGATAGACAAATAGTCCAATGGAACAGAATAGAGTTCAAAAATAAACTCACACTTTGTAAATGGCCAAGGTGCCACTATGGTACAAGGATGGGGGAAAGGATGATCTTTTCAACAAATAGGTCAATTGAATATCCATACAGAAAATTAATATGCAAAATCAGTCCTTGTGCAAACCAAATTAATAATATTTCTAAAAGATAACATGGCAGAATATCTTTATGAACTTGGACAAAGCCAAGATTTCTTAAACTAGGCACTAGCCCAAATGGGAAATATTAATATATTGAACATCATTAAAATTAAGAACTTCTGTTTATCAAGAGACACTGTTAAGTGGGTGAAAAGGCAAGTCACAGAATGGGAGAAAATATTTGCAACATATGTAGCTGACAAGAGACTCATGCCTGGATTATGTACAGAATGCCTATAAATCAGTAAAATAAAAAGGAGGAAGGGAGTGAAAAACTGGGCTGTGCATTTCACACATGCAAAAAAAAAGGATTATATAAATGGCCAAAAAACACGAAAAAATGCTCAGACTTCATAGTCATAAGAGGAATACAGATTAACGCCACAACGGGATGATATTCACACCTACCAAAATAGTTAACATTAAAAAAGTTAATAACATTGATCCCGGCCATGTTGCTCAGTTGGCTGGAACACTGTCCTGCTATGTCAAGCCTGTGAGTTTGACCTCCAGTTACAGCACGTACAAGAAGCAACAAATGAATGCATCAATAAGTGGAACAGGAAATCAGTGTTTTTCTCTCTGTAAATATATATATATATACATATATATATAATTAATTAACAATATCAAGAATTAGCTAGGATGTGGAGCTATTAGAGGGATTATAAACTGGTACAACCACTTTGAAATTGATTGGCAGTATCTGCTAAAACTGAACATGTGCATATTGTATAACCCAGTTGTTCCACGCCTGGTTATATACTGAACAGAGATACATTCATAAGTACACCAAGAGACATGCATAAAAATGTTCATAGCAACACTATTTATAATAGCTCTAAAATGGGAACAACCATGATGTCTAACTTAGTCTGTTTGGGATGCTATAACAAAACACCATAGACTGGATGGCTTATAAACAACAATTTAGTTCTCACAGATCTGGAGTCTAGGAGGTCTAAATCAAGGTGCTGGCATATTCTGTGTCTGAGCTGCTTCCTGATTCTATGTCCATTAACCAAAGAATGCTTAAAGAAATTTAGCATATTCTTAAAATGGAATACAAGACAGTAATAAAACTTAACATATCTACTACATGCAACAACAAGGTTTAGTCTCATAAACATAACATTGAGCAAAAAAAGTTAGTCACATAAGAATATGTATTATATGATTTAATTTATATAAAGTTTAGGTACAGGCCATACTAATCCACAGAAGTTACATTTACAGGAAGATAATTATTTTCACTTCATAAAAAAAAATGAAGTTGTGTACTTAGGACCTTTACACTTTCATATGTGTATGCATGTATGTATGCATGTATGTATTGGGTTAGCCAAAAAGTTTGTTTGTTTTTTTCTTTAAGATAGCTCTAGTAGCGCTTAGTTATTTTTAACTTCATTTGAAACAATTTTGTTAGATTGAATTGTGACAGCTGTCATATCAGTGTATATTAAAAAAAAACATCAAAATTGGTGAATTTTGTGTAACCATTTTAATATTGAAGATGGAAGAAAATAAGTGACATTTTTGGAATATTCTGCTTCATTATTTCAAGAAAGGTAAAAACTCAACTGAAACAAAAACATATTTGTGCAGTGTGTGAAGAAGGTGCTGTGACTGACTGAACATGTCAAAAGTGGTTTGCAAAGTTTTGTGCTGAAAGATTTCTTGCTGGACAATGCTCCATGGTCAGGTAGACCAGTTGAAGTTGATAGGGATCAAATCGAGACATTAACTGAGAACAATCAATGTTATACCATGTGGAAGATAGCTGATATACTCAAAATATCCAAATCAATAAAGTTATTGCTGAAAATAAAAAATGTGTGTTTATTTAATGTGTGTTTTACAGCAAAAAAATGAAACAGATTTTTTTGTGAACCCAATATGTATATATGTTATAGTTCAATTAAAATATTTACTTAAAAAAGAATTGACACTCTCCTAATAATTTTCTCTCTTTAGTGAGAAAATATTGGTGATTACAATCTGAATAGCAACCTATTAAGAAAAATTAGTAGTAGAAATTATTAAAGTTAAAAGTTTTATTACAAGTGTTTAAATTTATCTTTTGTGTGATTTTGTTATTTTCACATAATTATTTTGATTTAAAAATCTCAATTAAAGGATATTTAGGTATAGCTGAGGAAAAATTACTTGGTGTCTTGGGGTAGGCTAAGTTATAATTAGTAATAAAGTTTCCTTGCTTTTCCCCACCCCCAAATCTCAGTGGCTTAAAATAACAAAAATTTACCTCTTGTTTTTATCATTCTAATTAGATATTCGACCGGTGTTCTTCCATAGGATGTTTCAGGGACCCAGTCTTCTTCTGTCTTCTGGCTTCACTTTCCTATGGACCTTGAGTTCTTCCTGGACCCTCTTCCTCTGGCCTGCCAAGGATCAAAAACGAAGAGTACAAAGAAGGTACATTGTCTTTTAACTGCCTTTGTTGGCCCCAAGATGACACATCCCTTCCAAAAGGATAGTAGGACTTAGTCCCTTGGTCTTATAAAGTACAATGGCACTGAGAAACACAGTCACCTTCAGGCTGAAGAAGAGCAAGCAGATCTGGTTAGCCTGCAGCCATCTTTGATACACTTGGAGCCCAAGACCGACCATAAGGCCACTATAAAAGTGCTCAGAAAGGTGAGGGGATAGGAATTCTAACAGAAGTTAGCAAATGGCATCTTAATCAAAAATCCTACTGCATTCAAAGATAAACAATGAATTTGGAAAACGAAATGTCCTCTCATGATTTGGGAGAAAGACACTATTGTGAGGGAGGTATTAGAAGAGAAATGGAAATGGAGACACTAGTGCAGTGGAGGAAGGGATGTACTAAGGTTACGTATTTGAAACAGACTATGGGAAGTTAGTCAATTGATGAGATATTGTATAGGTCAGTGAGACATTAAGACAGACAATATATGGAGAAAAAGAAGGCAGGACTATGAAATAGTTTGCATTCTTTTGCTCTCAAGAGTAAGGCAAGCAAAGAACAACACCAATTTAATCATGAAGAGTTCAATTATCACAGGAAAAGCTGAAATTTACAGCTACCTTCTAATGTCCCAGAGTTGGGACCTATACCTAATGGTAATAACATCATACAGTTGTAGGAAAAAACAAGTGTAAAAAACAATGAGACTCTGACGTGTATGGCAACTTCTGGGGTTGTTCAAAATCATGCTCTTCAGCCTCTTAGCATCACTTTGGGAGAAGTCTGGGAAGAAGTTGGGTGAATTTGTGCCAGAGACAAAGAATGAGGTCCAGAAGGGAAGAATGTAAATAATTTTAAGATAGTTAATTTTAGCCCTCTCCTTTAAAAGAGTTTCTGGGAATGAAGCATATCTGTTATTTCTTATGTTGACCTTGGTCAAAGTTACCATAGAACTATAGAAAGCAACTTCTCTCTGCATAGTTCCAATGTTCAATCAACTGGTATAGCTGCCTGGAAGGAATCTTACAGTTGAAAAGACAGGTGCTCTGTTTTTCTGGTGCCCTGTGTAAAAGGGCAGGGCCAGAGCAATCGTAGAATCTGCTGCTCAGACTATTGTCCCTGCCTGTACTACCACCTAGAAGAGTTGAGACCAATCCCAGGGCGTACTAGTTAGGGTAAGACTAACCTGCTGAAACAACGACACCTAATAGTTATAAAGTATAATAGTTATAAAGTATACTGCATTTAGATACTAACCACTTAAAGGAATATATTAGTCCCTATTTACACAGGGACTTTATAATAATGGCAGAAGAATTTCATAAGAATATCTAAACCTAGTATACTTTATAAAGAAAAATGTGTACAATTTGTTGCATAAATCTAAATATTGATACAACTACCATAGGGAATATATACTGGTGATCAGTCTCCATTTATTCCTTCTAAAGGAACTGGTGTTAATTCTTAGTTAGGAAATACTTCTATTCCGGTGTGGACTACTGCCCTTGATCCCAATGTTTTCATTCTGGGATATTTGCTTCTTACTTCAGGGTTTGTGCTATCATATTTTAGATTCTACTTAGTTACACAAAGAACAGCCATTGAATATTGAATCTTTATCAACTGATTTCTGCAATCTCTTTGTAATTATACATTGTCTTGCTGTGGCTGTGGGATGCTTTGGTTCTAGGTCTAATTGGAACATCCTGTCTGACAGTCCTATTGTACCTAACATTCTTGGCTTTGGAGAACCGAATACTTTAAATTCATGTTGGCTGGAACAGTCAATTTCTACCTAAAAAACAAACAGATGTCATAGAATACAGATACAAGTCTATTCTGTATCACCATTAAACATAATCTGTAGCAGCTGGAACTCAAGGAATTACTTTCTGATCAATTTATGTCCTTTACTTCCTTGGTTACATAGAAACTTACTATGTAACCTTTGATTTTCATTCATTAATCATTTTGCTATTTAAGTATCTACTAAGTGGATAAATAACAATGGACTGTTCAACCCAGAATTGTGCTAACTCTTTAAATTTTTCTTTCCTCCCAAGAATCCTATCATACCAGATTAGATTTCTTTTTTTCCCCTTTCCTCAAACATTAATTCTACAATTTACAGAATTGATCTTACCTTAAAAAAAAAATCTTAACTTCCCCCTACGTCTGACAATAGCACAACACATTCCTGGCTGTCACCCAGAGAAAAATAGTTCTGAAATGTCAACATTTCTTGGTTTCTGCTTATCTAGAACCATCTAGTACTAATTTTTCCATATCAGCGTTTCCTGATCAGAGGAAGGTTAGAAAGTAGAGAAAATTTTGTTTATGTTGAAGTTATGAGCCAGAACCCATAATGTTAGTTATATTGGCAGAAGTCTATCTTGTACTTGTGTGGTAAACGCCTATTATTTGTCTTTCAAGGTCTTCCAGTCTTTCTGGGAACTGTATGTCCACACACACACCATTTCTTTGAAATCAATATATCTTATTCGTCTATGAGGTGCCCCAAATGGATCATAGACCTAAACTTAAGAGCTAAAGCTGTAAAACTCTTAAAATAAAACATCGAAGAAAATCTTCATGATATTGGATTTGGCAATGACTTCATTGATATGACACCAAAAAGCACAGGTAAAAAGCACAAGAAAAATAGGTAAACTGGACTTAATCCCAATTAAGATCCTTTGTGCATCAAAAGATACTATCAAGAAAGCAAAACCCCCCCGAAAAACAAACAAACAAAAAATCCAAAAAACAAAAACCCCACTGAATGGGAGAAAATATTTTCCAATCAAGTGATCAACATCAAGAATATTAAAAAACTACAGTTCAATAATAAAAAAATAAATAACCAAAAAATTGGCAAAGGACTTGAACAGACATTTCTCTAAAGAAGATATTCAAATGGTTATTAGGAACATGAAAGGATCCTCAACATCATTAGTCATTCACTGTAAATTCCCTTCAGTCAAAAAATGCTCAAATCAAAACCACAACATACTACTTACTCACATCAACTAAGATGGCTGTAGTTTGTAAAAAATGGAAGATAACAAGTGTTAACAAGGATGTAAAGAAATTGGAACCCTCTTGTGCTACTAGTAAGGGTATAAAGTGTACAGTAGCTGTGGAAAACAGTTTGGTGCTTTTTCAGAAGATTAAACTTAGAGTTAACCATATGACTCAGAAATCCCACTCTTAGGTATATATCCACAAAACTGAAAGCAAGGACTGCAGCAGAGCAGGTATTTGTACACCAAAGTTTATAGCAGCATTAGTCACAATAGCCAAAAGACTGGAAACACCACTAATGTCCATCCACAGAAGAATGGACAAAATGTGATACATATATTATAGGATATTCAGTCTTAAAAAGGATATTCTGATACATGATACAGAATCTAGGAACTTTCAAAATATTGTGCTAACTGAAATTAGCCAGACACTAAAGGACAAATACTGTATGATTCCATTTATGAGGAACCCAGGGTAGGGAAATTTGTAGAGCGGTATAGTAGAATAGAGGCATCACAGAACACAAGGGGCTCATCCCTTGGGGTGTCCCATTCACAAACCAGACATGGTTGTCTACAGCAGCAATTTTCAACTGGTGTGCCACAAGAATTTTTAAAACATGCTGTTTAATCAGGGGCACTGATATCTCTTTCCCTTAGATTGTCAAATAAAAAAAAAATGACAACAGCCAACACAACAATAGCTGTCTCGTGTAAATAAATCAAAACTATACCTATTTTTTTGTCAGATAAGCAAAAACACGTTTTTTGGTGTGCTTCAGAATTTTAGTATTGGTTTATGTGTGTCACAAGATGAAAAAGGTTAAAAATCATTGATCTACAGAGGTGGTTTTCTGGGCAGTTTTATTTACTTGCAACAAGTTAAAAAGGGGATTCTCATACAAAGCTCCATCTCCTGGAAGAATGGCTTAGCCATCGCTTGTTAACACTGTTTAGTTAATTACATGTTGATTTCTTCTTTGCAGTCGGCTACACCTTTCCTGTTGAGTTCAGTCCTTGTCATGCTCACCCTGTTTACAGCTGTGTCTGGAAAATTCTATGCCACATTTCAACATTTAGCAAAAATAGCATTTAAAAAGAAACACCCAGATTTGAGAGCCTTGTCCTAACAGAGGTTACCAGGATTAAGAGCTTTATTTATGTAGTAATCTTATTTATAGGCTACCCTTATACTGCCAACATTGTATCAAAGACTAATTATGAACTTTTGGAGAGACAAAAAGAGAGAAGTGGGAAGGGAGAGTTTAGGGGATGCTGATCATCTATTGTTTGCAGCTCGGCTTGGCCCGGCTAGTGGTCCCGAGAGCAGGGAATAGGCGCGCCTCTGAGACCTGGGCTTCCGAGGTTTCCTGGGGAAGGTGGGAACTGGGGCCCGAACCTCTTGTGGGGAAGTCAGAGGGGAGAACCCGACCTAGTGGGGAGGTGGAGACAGAGCCAGCCTTCCCAGCTTTGGTGGACCTTTAAGCTGGCTCTGGGCAGGCAGCAGACCGGAGCAGCGAGTTGTAGCACCGCTGGCTTCCGGTCCCTGGACCGTTGGTCCCTCAGCACATTCTAGTCAGAAGCCCAGGAAGCCTGCGCTTCCGGTCGCGTGGCCTGGTTGTCTGTGGCCAGCCACAGAGCTGCGTGAGGGGTGTTTTTGGCGGCTCCCGGAGCCCTTGTATTTATTTTCAGGTATGTTGCCCAGAGTGAGAGCTGGTGGGGTCTGCGCATGTATTGTAGCCGTTTAGTTTGACAGTGGTGGGAACTGAGTTCCTGTGGCGCGAAAACCGGCCCTGAGCTCCTGTCTAGGCCACACCCAGGGCCCAGAAGGTTCCACCCTCGCGGCCATGAGCCCAGAATGGGCTTGCTTGGATGCAGGGTATTCCTCAGGAAATCCACAGAGACAGTTTTTCATCAGGCCCTGATTCATTTCCAGCTAGAGCCTTCCCACCCCATGGGTGCCCCTGGGGAGGTTGTGGGGACCGGGGGCCCCGACCGTGTGGAACTCTCCCTGCCGAGACTCAGAGAAGTGGGCACACGGGGTGGGGTGGCGCGGGGGTGGGGGCGGTGCGGGGAGTAATTTGTTCCCCTGTTTACTCTCTTTGTCCAAGTCCCAACCATCAAATTAATTTGTGATGGCTGGTTTTTCCAGTGAATGTTGGTCCCGGCTTCTGTGACTGCTGATTTCTGGCAAGTCAATATTTTACGAGGGTTTTCCTACTCTTGAAATAAGGATTGTATTTCTGGGAGTAAAAATTGTAAACGATAGCTAACAGATGTGAACATTTTATACAGTTAGGATTATAAAATGTAAGAAAGTTCTGAGTTGTCATTAAAATAGTTAGATAAGGTGCTAGTCATTTTACCAGACAATGAATTACATAGGCACAGAAAGTTTCAGGATTTTAAGAGCAATTAGAGCTAAAGCAAACACTTAAACCTAAAATAATTGTTGCAATATCATTTTATATCATGTGCTGAAATGAAAACTTTGTAAAAAAAATAATCCAACATGGAAACTTACTCAGAAAACCTGACTCTAAACCCAAAACTTCAATGAATTCAAAACCTAGCATCTCCTATAGTCACAAACGTAGAGAAATGTGCTAAGGTCCTTTCTAGGACCTGTGTTTTCAAAACAATATTTATTTACGTAATGAAATTTTCAAACTCATGGTCTTTCAGAGTCTTTATGATTTGACTACATGAATACTGAACTAGAAAAAAATTTACATTTTAAAATTGAACCTTAAAGGTCTGAGGGTAAAATTTTAAGTTTCAGAGTTGATAGAAATTATTTTTATTTAAAGGTATTTTTATAAACTGGTCATTGCTAGTGTACTTATTCCACAGTGAATTCTATGGACCATTTACTGTGTGACAGGCACTGTTCTGGGTTATTGAAATGCATTTGTGAGCAATAGGTCCCTGCTCAATCTAGAGAAAGATAAGCAATAAAACATATTCTGTATTTTTCAGACTATAAGATGCACCCCCCCCATTTGGGGGGGAAAGGGGCGTGAGTCTTATAGTCTGACTGTAGCGTATCTGGCTTGCTGTATAGGGGTGGTGGTGGTGGTGGAGCAGGGTCAGAGGTTATTAAATATTTTACCACATTTTTGCTTCAAAATTTTCTTTCCTATTTTCCTCCTCTAAAACCTAGGTGCATCTTATAGTCTTAAAAATACGGTAATTCCAATAATCAATTAGGGCTATGAAGAAAAATAATGCTCACTGTGGGGTTGGAGAAATTTAGATCAGGGTGTTTTTTTTTAACAGGGGCGCATCAGAGCTAAAATAATGCATTATGTTTCTATTCTAGTTTGTTTCTATTTTACTATTTCTTTTTGTTGGTGACTGATTAATGCACTGAGAAAAATGAAGAGAGCAATTAAGTTAAACAGGTAGAAAGGGAAAAAAAACAATGAAAAACCTCTCAACATAAAGTATACAGAAATGTAGCCCTCTTGGTAGCATTTTTTCAAGGACTGCATGTGGAAACATTCCTCCCTCCTCTACATACTCCCACATGTGTCTCATCCCACATCACAGAGGATTGAAATTTGGAGACATAATCTGATTTGGTAATATGGATTTCTCCACGAGATGGCGCTAATATGGTTTCTTGGATTTTAATTTCTAGTTTAAGGAAAGATTTACAATGTATTAACTATCACAGAATAAATAGAATTGTGATTTATGTTTTAAGATATGTGCATCTGATTCATGTTTTGTTGTATAGAATTTTCTCCCCTGTTTCAGAATTTAGAAAAAATTGTGATGGAGTGTTCATGTGCAGGGGTAAGAGTTGCAATGTGAAGGAAGCAATTTATGTGTGTAGAAATGTTTCTAATGTCTCCTATCAAATTTGAGGCTTTTTTGTGCCCTACATGTTTATCATATTCCAAGGAGCCAATGCTGAATGTTTTTAGCCTTTAGAAAACCTCACTGAATGTAAAAATCATCTTTTAAAAAGGGAACATAAACATTTGTATGTTATGTAATATGAATGTAAACATACATCTGTATGTTAAACATGTAAATTTTTTTATTTTGGAAAAATTCAAACATACATACATAGGCAGGGCATTATAATGAGCTCCACATACTATTACATAGCTTTATCAATTATCAAATGATTGCAGTCTTGTTTTGTCAATACCTCTGACTTCTCTGCCTATATTTTGAAGCAAGTAACTGCATATGTAAATAGTGTATTGTTAGAGACACACACATTCCCAATAAAATGCACTAAAAATAATGTTATGAACAAAGTTTTATATAAGCCCAAAAGGAGTGATTAATTCTGTCTTGGGTAAGAGGATAAATTCAGAGAAATTGTTGAAAGATAAATGACACTTGACCTATACCGTGAAGGATGGGTAGAAATTTGCCAGGTGGGGAATGAAAGAAAACACATTCTAAGCATTTGTGCAATATGAAGAGAGGGGTACAAGTGTGAAATCGTGAATGAGTGGAAGACAGAGAATAATGTATTTGAATATTGAGGTGCTTTGGAGAAAGTTGCAGGAGATACAGCTGGGAAGGTAGTCTGTGTTTATTCTGGGAAATTTATGATTATCATTTATGTAGAAATGTTCTACATTTTTATAAATATAAACTGCTTCTTCTATATATTTTTAGATTTATGAAAAAGTCCGGTTTTTTACATGTCGAAATCAGATGACTCCTTGTTTTCTTTGGATAATTTGTTTTTTGAAAAACCAGATGAAGTTGAAAAGTAAGTCTGCCTTAAAGAATGATAACAGAGTATATTGTTTTAGGCATTTTTTAAAAACTTTTAAGGGGTTTTAATTTTCTTCTGGTAAATATATAAGTTAAAAATAAGGGATAAACAGAATGATGTTTTAGGTATATGTTTGATAAACATGGAACTCAGGTATAAGGGAGTAGCTAAAGTTTAACATCTTATATGTTATAATTTTAAAAAAAAGAGTGTTATCTATTTGGCTTTTATTTATTTGAATTTCTGTTCAAATTATTTTTGGCTAAGGTAAAGACTGGAAAAAATGGTGACACCTTTTAGAAACAGAAAGGGTAATAAAAGAATGGAGAATGGGTAGTCTGTTAAATTCTGGCTTTTATGGGTGTTCACATTTGTATTGCTCTCAATTCTAATACATCCATGTATTTTTTCTTTTGTATTACTCTTTCAAAATGAAGCACTGAGTAAACTGCAGGCTTCATTTATTCTTTCATTCATTTAAATATTAATTTAGGTATTGATTGAATGCTAAAAGGGATATAAAAAGGTTGAAGCAGACTTCTGCGTTAAAAAACTCCTTAAAATCTACTTGAGGAAATTAAACACAAATATGTAAATTTCACTAATGATTAATGTGAGCATGTACTTTATCGTTTATACCGAAACACTTTTAATAGTGAAAGAGTTGCATCCAAATGGGACAACAAGAGTTAATCAGGACTGGTCTGGTTAACTCTTGGAACATATTTTTGCCATTCTAACAATACAAAGTAAAAAAAAAGACTGCAAGGTAAATGATAAGCATATACATATATGCTTATATGTATACATATACATATACATATACATATATATGCATACACACATATATATATTCATGTAATGAAATTTCAGATTTGGAAGGAGACTGGGGCCAGAGTGATCAGGTCACACATTATAGTATTGGTGGGAAACTTGAGGAGGCTTTGATAAAAAGGAGAGGGCATTTGAAGGCAGAGTTTAACAGCAAGAGAAAAAGAGTGGAGATGGAATGATTCATAGTATTTTTAGGGGATAGTGTATAGAGAAGTTTCCTGGAATAGAAGATTCATAAAGGAATAAAAAAGCAGTGGGATATATGATTAGAAAAGTAAGGTAAGGATAGAGGTTAAATGCCAGAATGAGGATCTTGGGCATAACTCTCTATGTGTTAAAAGGCATAGAATTGAATCAACAAACATTTATTATATAATATGCCTAATTATGCAAAGCACTGTGTTCAGTGCTGTCAATATAAATGGGAATAGAAACAAGACCCTTAGTGAACAAGCAGCATTGTTCCCTCTCGAAGCCCTCCTCCACATACAGTGCCATAATGCAGTGATGTGGGTTGCCACACCCTATCGAATACCTAAGGTTCTGCCCCTTACTACATAACAGGTGCACCAAGACAAAAAAAGGGGCCCAAATGAAAGAACAGATCAAAGCTCCAGAAAAAGTACAACTAAGCAACGAAGAGATAACCAACCTATTAGATGCACAGTTCCAAACACTAGTAATCAGGATGCTCACAGAATTGGTTGAGTATGGTCACAAAATAGAGGAAAAAGTGAAGGCTATGAAAAGTGAAATAAAGGAAAATGTACAGGGAACCAACAGTGATGGGAAGGAAACCAGGACTCAAAACAACATTTTGGACCAGAAGGAAGAAATAAACATTCAACCAGAACCAAATGAAGAAACAAGAATTCAAAAAAGTGAGGAAAGGCTTAGGAATCTCCAGGACAACTTTAAATTATCCAATACCTGAATCATAGGGGTGCCAGAAGGAGAAGAGGAAGAGGAAGAAATTGAGAACTTATTTGAGCACATAATGAAGGAGAACTTCTCCAATCTGGCAAAGGAAATAGACTTCCAGGAAGCTCAGAGAGTCCCAAAGAAGTTGGACTCAAGGAGGCACATATCAAGGCACATCATAATTACATTAGCCAAGATGAAAGATAAGGAGAGAATCTTAAAAGCAGCAAGAGAAAAGGAGACAATTACCTACAAAGGAATTCCCATGAGACTATCAGCTGATTTCTCAAAAGAAACCTTGCAGGCAAGATGGGGCTGGAAAAAAGTATTCCAAGTTATGAAAGGCAAGGACCTACATCCAAATTACTTTATCCACCAAAGCTATCATTTAGAATGGAAAGGCAGATAAAGTGCTTCCCAGATAAGGTCAAGTTAAAGGAGTTCATCATTGCCAAGCCCTTATTATATGAAATGTTAGAGGAAGTTATCTAAGAAAAAGAAGATAAAAATATGAACAGTAAAATGACAACAAACTCACAACTATCAATAACCAAACATAAAAAAAAGAACAAAGACAAAAATGAAATAAGTAAACAACTAGAATGGGAATAGAATCACAGAAATGGGGATTACATGGAGGTTTATCACTGGGGTAGGGGAGGGGGGAATGGGAGAAAAGGTACAGGGAATAAGTGGCATAAATGGTAGGTATAAAATAGACAGGGAGGGCCCTGGCTGGTGTAGCTCAGTGGATTGAGTGCAGGCCTGCGAACCAAACAACCGCAGTTTGATTCCCCGTCAGGGCACATGCCTGGGTTGCAGGCCAGTTCCCAGCAGGGGATGCGTGAGAGGCAACCACACACTGATATTTCTATCCCTCTCTCCTTTCCTTCTCCTCTAAAGATAAATAAATAAAATCTTTTAAAAAAGAAATATTAAAATAGACAGGGGGAGGTTAAGAATGCTATAAGAAATATAGAAGCCATGGAACTTATATGTACAACCCATGTACATGAACTAAGGGAGGGGGAATGTGGATGTGAGGGGATATGCAGGGTGGAGGGGAATAAAGGGGGGAAATGGGACAACTGTAATAGCATAATCAATAAATATATTTTAGAAAAACAAGACCCTTAAACATTTACAATCTAGAGGAGGTAGCAGATCTATTTATCTGCTTATCTATTATCAGCCATCTTTCTATTATCACCATAAGGAGGACTGTGATAAATATGATAGGTTCAAATAATAAGGAGAGGGAAGGGAGAAGAAAATCTTAGAGAACCAGGGAGATTTCGTGAAGGTAGAATTTGAGCTAGATTTTAAATTAATATATGCTCTAGTGCCTAAGAAAGTGCCTGACACATAGTTCTCAGTAAATAATTGTTCAGTGGGTTGAGTGAATAAAACAGTTGAACTTCTATAGGTAGATATGATGGTAGGGTCAGGTACAGGGGCAAGTTGAGTAAAGGAAATATTTTTGAACAAAAATGAGGAGGGACAGAATGTATTATCTGTATATACATAGTTCATTTTAGTCTGGACTATAAACTACATGTAGGAGAGTTAAAACTGTAAGGTGGGCTTGGGCTGCTTGGAAGTTTGGCATTATTCAGATACCACTGAGGAATTTTGAATGGAATAATATGATGAAAAATAATTCCAAATTAATGTGATAGGAGTGTGTAAATTATATTAGAGAGAGAAAGCTTGGAGGTGGTGAGGCCAGTTGTTATTGTTATCAACCAAATATAAATTGACTACAGCCTTGATTACGAGAGTGACAGTAGAACTACAAGAAAATGATGAATTCAAGAAAATGTATAAGGTGCAATAAGACCTGGTAGTGTCTGTATATACTGGGTAAAAGATTATACTATGGATTGGTTCTGAGTGGCTGGGGAAATGATGGCATCTCGGGAAAATAGGGAAATCATGAGGAAGATACGACTTTATGGGAAGGCTGAACAGTAGAGTTAGATGTGTGTTTTTTGTTTCTTGTTAACATCTTTCTTGGATTTTCTGGAGTAGTCACTGTGCAGAAGAGTTAATATATTAGGCCTACATTGTTACCCTTGAAAAGGCCTGCTTGCCAGACTGGCTTTTGGCTGGAGTTGAAGTTTCCCACCATTGACTGAAAACAGAGTGGCTCACATTTTATACAATATGGTTTATTATGAACATTTGCTTTGCTTCTGGGAATCTAGAATGTGTCAGAAAGGGAATGCCCAAGTGATTAGTCCCCAATAAAAACCCTGGGCATGGAGACTGTAGTGAACTTCCCTCATTGCTATCATTTCATGTGTACTGTCACAACGTGTTTCTGGGGAAATTAAGCACATACTGGGTTATCACTGAGAGAGAACCTTTGGCAGCTTGTGCCTGGTTTCCCCAGAACTTCACCCCATAGTCAGGAGTTCTCTGTATCCATGAAACTGTGTCCAACTTCTTGGTTTTATTTTGTTCTTCAGATTCCATATATAAATGAAACTGTGGTATTTGTCTTTGTCTGTCTGACGTCTTTCACTTAGTATAATATCCTCTAGGTCCATCCATGCTGTAGCAAGAGGTAAGATTTCATTCTTTTTAATGGACAAATGATATTCCATTGTTTATATGTACCACAACTTTTTAATCTACTTGTCTGTTGATGGGCACTTCCATACCTTGGCTATTGTAAATGGTGCTGCAAGGAACATGGGGATGCATATACTCCTTAGAATTGGCGTTTTGGGTTTCTTTGGCTATATACCCAGAAGTAAAATTACTGGGTCATAAAGCAGTTCCACTTTTAATTTTTTCAGGAAACTTTATACTGTTTTCCACAGTGGCTGCACCAGTCTGCATTCCCACCAACAGTGCACTAGGGTTCCCTTTTCTCCATATCCTCACCAACACTTGTTGGTTGTTGATTTATTGATGACAGCCATTCTGACAAGTGTGAAGTGGTATCTTGATTTGCAGCAAATGCTTTGGCCTTTTGTCAGACAATCAGACTAAGTCAGATAATGTGTTGTAGATTTTTGATCTGGAAACTATAGCCATAGTAGCTATATGTTGGGTGCTATGAGATGCACAAAAGTAGAAGATTAAGTCTCTCACTTTTAAGAGTTTGAAATCCTAAATGAAGAGATAAGAAATAAATCATAAAATTCTTGAGTCTTGACATTGGAATTATATGTGGTGCTTTTCTCAACTTCATTTCCTATCACCTAACACTTATCTTTTTGTCCTAATGAAAGACAATCCATCTTTGATTGGAAAGAAAACATTAAAGCATTATCTCTTAATAGGATAACAGTTGAAAGATAAGGAGGTAGTTAGTTGGCAAAAATCTCATCAATTACTGTAAGTTTACAAAGTGATTGTGAGTTTCAACTCTTTTCTTGGATTTTCTGTGGTTTTCCGATGGTTCTGGGCCAAGAATATTTGAGTTAGGGCATTGATTTGTAATAGTGCTTTAGGAATACTCTAGAATACTAGTAATGGTGTCATTTACACTGACGATCCATGATTAATCATGAGGTATGTCAAAAGTAATTGTCACTTGTTAAGGTGCTAAAGTTTCAGAATGATTTACTACTTTAAAAAAATATTGGAACATATTTAAGATTCCTGTCAAAAGCATTTGAACTGGAGAAAAGGAGATGGAATTAAAGCCATTATTTAGGTAGCATATTTCACATAGTAATGTCATTAGTCACACAGTAATGTCACAAGGAAAAAAATTAAGAACACTGCTATATAGAGGGGTAAATTAAAGTTAACACAGTAAGTTTATAGGATACTTAAGAGCCTGTAATTGAGTGGTGTTTAATTGATAAATAGGTAGTTCCTGATGTTATATCTTATTAACCTGTATATTCACATTTTTATATTTTATATAGTTATCCAGACAATGGAATATCATTGGATTGGTTTCCCCCACCTGCTCCATTGGTTTCAGAAATTCCAGATACTCAGACATTAGAAGAAGAAATAGAAAATCATAAACCATTAGGTATATTAATTATCACATTTGTTGTGAAGCCAAACCTATGCAATGTAAAAAAATTTAGTAACACATTAAAATGTTAATTTTTTATTTTAAATGGGATAAAATGGAAGTTACAGACTTATTCAGAATAGTGCTCACCAACTCTGAAAATCTAGAATATTTTCCTTCTCTATATATACATATACATATGTATGCATATTATATGCTTATAACATATAACCCTTTTATTGTTCTGTGAATTTTGTCTCCTCTTACCATTAAAACTATCACTGCTATTTAGTTTTTGTCTTGCTCTTTACCAAAGGTAGGATTCTTTGGTTTAGGGAATCAGATTTCTGAAATATATTGGGTGAAAAAGACAAGATGCAGATGATCATATGTAGTTTGATGCCATCATTTTATGAAGCTAAAAAATAAGCACACTCAAACAGTATATGTGATCTAATGTAATATTGTTGGCAAAATTTGTGTCTTTAAATTGGGTGGTGGGTTCATGCATGTACATTTTATTATTGAGCTTCATAATTTATATACTTACAAATGCAAATATGTATATTCTTTTATGTACCAAGTAGTATACAGAATTTACTATATATATATATATCATTGTGTTATGTGTGTGTGTGTGTGTGTATGTGTATGGTAAAGCAAATTTAAGCCCTAATAAGCTTCCTCCTCATCCTCTCAAAATGCTTGTATTAATAAAATCTCTTTAAAGAAACCTTTACAAATTTGTCACCTTGAGGAAAGCATTCCCATATCTTGATTTTAGAGGCAATATCAAAGTTAAAAGTATTGTATTGTGTATTTTAATACTGAGTTATATTTATTGACATTATATATGGCTGGTCGTTGTATTTCTGTATATAAATTATTTATATAAATTTAAAAATATTTATAGTCATATAACTATATAATTTGTGGTAGATAAAATGAATATTACATATATGATTATTTCTGTGCATCAGAAATTAAGCCTATTTTATAATGTAGGTTTTGTATAAATTTCTAATTTAATTTAAATAATTCTTAATTTCTTAGGGACTTTCAGTGATATAATAAACCATAAAGTGATAGTCACCTGTATTTTAAAACCATGTATGATATTTCAGATTATCTTATTATTGTACTAATACTTTTCTTTTGGCTTTCATATTTATCTAGTAAACCCTTTTGAAAATTTTTACTAAATTTTTTATCATTGTTTGGAAAATTTGATTCCATGGAGAACATGTAGTAATTAACATATTCCATTTTTGTAGGTATGGGAAAGAGGCAAAAAATGTTAACATCAAATTTAAAGATAACTGATGAAAGCACAAATTATATTTCAACAACACAAAAATTCCAATTTGCCTTTCCCTCCAATAATTATGGAGAAGATGGTATAAATTTTGGAGGGACAGATAAAAATGGCTTATCACATGTTTCTGGCAAGCTAACATATGGTTCTTCTCAGAAATTCAAAAACCACTTTGGCACTGAGATAGCACCTGAGAAAAATATTCCGGATGATACAAGATTAGTTAATTTTTCAGAAGAAGAAGGAGAGAGCACATCAGCCTTTCGAAAAAGGTAAGGAATTAAATGAAATAGCATTCAGTGATAAAGTCGAAAGCTATGTATATGTCCAAAAGTATGAAATATGATATCATCTGAATGAGAAGAACACCAGTAGAGTATTCTATAACAAATAGAGTCTATTATATGCCAGACATTCCTTTAACTTTGGGATTCTAGTCATAGGTTCTTGCCTTAGGAGAGCTTATAATTTAATGGGGGAAGGACTGATGTTAATAGCTAAAAATAATAATATGACAATTACTTTTGATGAAAAATATGGTTAGAGCAGAGGTTCTCAAACTTTATGTTGTTACGACCCCTTTACACTTAAAAATTATCAAGCATTTCCAAAGAGTTTTGTGTATACGAGCTATTTTTAATATTGAAATATTAACGCTTAACCATATTGGAAATTAAAGCTAAAAATTTGAAAAGTACTTATTTACTAATTCATTTTAAAATAATACACATACTTGTTAATCTAAACAATGTATTTTATTAAAAATAATTATTTTCCAAAACAAAAAAATAATTTAGTGAGAAGAGTGGTATTTTTTGTTTCATGTTTTTCCAAATGTTTTTAATTTCTAGCTTAATATACTTGGATTCTCATACTTGCTTTTGTATTCAGTCTGTTGTAATGTCACACAGCCTAGAGCCTCTGGAAAACTCCCTGTTAACTAGTGAGAGAATGGGTGAGAAAAAGGCAAATAATGCCTTAGTAGTATTATGAAAATAATTTTGATCTTATGAACTCCCTGAAATAGACTCTACTATCCTTTGAAAACTGTTGTTTGAGCATATAACATGGGGACCTAATCTGCTTTGAACTGTCAGGGTATGCTTTCCTGAAGAAGTGGTATTTAAACTTAACTTTAAGGAGGAATAGAATGAAGTTAAGTGCAAATAAAGGAGAGTGTTCCAGGCAAAAGGAGTAGTGTGTGCAGAAGTCCTAAGGTAGTACAGAGCCTGTCCTATTTTTTAAAAATTTCCTTACTTTAAAGTAAGAGAGAAAGCTAAGAGGTTAGATATGGAGGGGCCAAGTCATTCATAGTATTGTAGGCCAGGGTAAACATTTTATACTTTTCCTTAAGGCAGTGTTTCTTAAACTGTGATCCATGGATCTACTGCAAAGGAATCACCTGGAGTGCTTATAAAAAATTTGAATTCCTGGGTACTACATTGGCCTTACTGAATCACAGTCTGTATGAAGGGTGGGATGTCACCAAGGCATCTTCATTTTCAGCACATTTTCTAGAGGATTGTTATATACACTAAAGTTTAGGAACCATTGGACAAGGTTTTGGTTTTAAGCAGAGCAGTAAAATTAGATTTCTCTTTTTATTTAAAGTCTATCGTGGCCCCAGTATGATGAATTAGAAGGGAGCTAGAACACATTCTGAAGGGCCACTTAGAAGGTTATTTTATTAGTCTAGGTAAGAGAATGGTAGCCTGACCTAGGATTGTGGTAGCAGGAATGAGAAAGTTCAGAATTATTTAGAAGATAGAATGCCACAGGACTTAAATGATTATTGGATATGAGATCCAACTTCTAGGTTCTGGTTTGAGCCAGAATGATTAAGGATGGTAGTGCCCTTTCATAATATACCAAACTGTGAAGGAAGAACATGTTTTGGGGAAAATGAGCACAGATTTGGACATTTGATTTTAGGTGCTTAGAAATTACCCAAATAGACAACTGGATATGTGAATTTATGATTCAGAGAAATCTAGTTGTTAGTTTTTGTTTTCTCTATGACATAAGAGACGGGATCATCTGTGGAGCTTGAGAGGAAAAGTGGAGGGAATGAGCAAGTATGAGAAGAATGAAAAACAATTAGGGAGAATGGGAAAGCAATCTAATGAGAATAATGGTAGGATTGTTAGACACTGTAAAGGGCTCAGTTGAGATTGATGTCTATGATTATTTTGAAACAGCTTTATTAAGATATAATTCACTTATAAAATTTACTCTTTTGAAGTGTATAATTCATGGCTTTTAAAATATTCAAAGTTTTACAACCATCACTACTATCTAATTTTAAAACATTGTAATTTCTCCCAGTGAAACTCTATACTCATTAACAGTTACTCTCCATTTCTCTCCTCCCTGCTGCCCTGGCAGTCACTAATCTTTCTGTTTCTATTCATATAACTATTTTAGACATTTCATATAAGTGTAATAATAAGATATCTGACTTTTTGTGTTTGGCTTCATTCACTTGGCATAACGTTTTCAAAATTCATCCGTGTTTTATTGTGTATCATTACTTTATTCCTTTTATGGCCAAATAATATTCCATTGAATGGATATACCACATTTGTTTATCCATCTATCAGTTGATGGACATTTGGGTTGTTACCACTTTTTGGCTACTATGAATAATGTTGCTATGAACACTCATGTACAAGTTTTTGTGTGAATATATGTTTTAATTGTTTTAGGTTTATACTTAAAAGTGGAATTGCTGGGCCATATGGTAACTCTGTATTTATAACCTTTTTTGAGAAGCTGCCAAATGGTTTTCCAGAGTATCTGCACTACTTTAAAATTCTATTAGCAATATATGAGGGTTTCAATCCTCCACATCCTTTCTAGCCTTTGTTATTGTCTTTTTTACTATAGTGAATGTGAAATGGTATCTTACTGTGGTTTTGATTTGCACTTCCCTAATGACTAATTATGTTGGGCATCTTTGAATGTGATCATTGGCTATTTGTATATGTTCTTTGGCATGATGTGTATTCAAATCCTTTGCCTATTTTTCCTTTCATTCTTGTGTTTCAAGAGTTCTTTATATATTCTAGGTAAAATCCCCTTATCAGCTATATGATTTGCAAATATTTTCTAATATTGTGAGAGTTGTTTTTCACTTTTTTGATGGCATCCTTAGCAGTACAAAAGTTTTAATTTTGGTGAAGCTCAATTTACCTAAATTTTTTGTTGTTGTTGCTTAGGCTTTTGAAGTCATATCCCAGAATCCATTGCCTAATCCAGGGTTGTGAAGAGTTACTCCTACATTTTCTTCTAAGAGGTCTATAGTTTTAGCTCTTTCATGTAGGTCTCTGATCCATTTTGAGTTAATTTTTTTGTATATATGGTGCAAGGTAAGAGTCCAACTTCATGCTTTTGCATACAGATATCCAGTTGTTCCAGCATCATTTGTTGAAAAAACTAATTTTTCCCCATCGAATGTAATAGCACCCTCGTTGGCAGTCAATTGACCATGAATATAAGCTTTTCTGAAGCAACCAATTCTCTGATTCTCCAATACTAGTGGGTGACCCATAATTAAGTTTTCACACCAACTCCAGAGTTAGTGTCACATCCCACAGATTAAGGTTTTAGTCCCACAAGACTGTGCCACTTCATATCCCAGCCACAGATAGGGTACCAAATTACTCACACTTCTGCCTTGCAGATTACAAATTTGGGGGTTCCCATGACCCCATATTAGGTTCAGTAATTTTCTAGAATGACTCACAGAACTCAGGAAAAACACTTTACTTTTACCAGTTCATTATAAAGGATATAATTTAGGAACAGCCAAAAGGATTCATATGCAAGGTATGGAGAGGGAGGGTGCACAGAGCTTCCTTGACCTTTCTGAGTGTGTTATATACTCTCAGGACTTCCATGTGTTCATCAATCCAGAAACTCTCAGGAACCCCTGTTATTTATGGGTTTTTCATTCATGAAGGTTTCATTACATAGGTATGATTGATTAAATTATTGGCCACTGGTGATTGAACTCTAGCCCCTCCCCCTTCTTAGATGTCAGTGGTGGGGCCAAGTGTCTCAAACCTGTAATCAAGGCTTTGTCTCTGTGGCATCAGCCCCCATCCTGAAACTATCTAGTGGCCCTACAAGAGTAACTTCATTAGCATAAACTCAGGTATTATTGAAAAGGGCTTGTTATGAATAATAAAAGATGCTTCTGTCACTCCTATCACACAGGAAATTCCAAAGGTTTTAGGAACTCTGTGCCAGGAACTAGAAACAAAGACCAAATTTATATTCCTTATTATACCACATAAAGGCTTATTTCTGGACTCTCAATTCCATACCATTGATCAATGTCTTTATGCCTGGCATAGGATATATCCCACACTGTCATATCCCACGTGTCTCGATTGTAGTAGCTTTGTAGTAAGGTTTCAAATTGGGAAGTGTGAGCCCTCCAGCTTTGTTCCTTTATTCAAGATTGTTTTTGGCTAGTCTAGGTTCTTTGCATTTTCATATTAATTTTAGGATAAGTGGGTCAATTTCTGCAAAGAAGCTAGCTGGGATTTTGATAGATACTGTGTTGAATCTGAAGATCAACTTGAGGAGTGTTACTATCTCAATAACAGTAAATTTTCCAATCTGTGAATATGGGATAGCTTTCCATTTATTTGTTTTCTTTATTTTTTTCAATGATGTTTTATGGTTTTTGGACTGCTCTTATACTTATTTTGTTACATTTATTCCTAAGTATTTTATTTTTTGATGCTTTTATAAATGGGATTTAAAAAATTATTTTTCAGATTGACCATCGCAAGTATATAGAAATACAACTATTTTATATATTGATCTTGTATCTGCAATTTTGCTGATGACTCTGCATTTAATATTATTCATCTATCTAATAGTTGTGCTTTTCCTAGTAGTGTTTCCACTGTTTGGTTGATTTTTTCTTTTTACAAAAAGAAAAATCCTGGGTAGATTTACCTAGGATTGAGGTTTTGCAAGATAAGTATGATAAAAAGGACGAAGGGAAGCAGAGCTGAGAATATTATTTGAGAGTGGTTGAAAAGATAGGTTATGAATTCTAAGTTCATTAAAGGTAGATGGGAAAGAGAAGGGGAAGGTGTTTTTGGAGAAAATAAAGAGGTTAATTACAGTAAGTTTTTCTTTAACTTCATTGGTTCCTTGAGCAAACAAGCTAAAAGGATAGGAGATTATAGTCAGAAAATGATATATCAAAATGATTGATTGGACAGGAGGAGCAGTTCTGTATAATGACAGTGTCTAAGGCAGGAGTGTCAAACTCATTTTCAGTGGGGGCCACATCAGCCTCGAGATTGCCTTCAAAGGGCCGAATGTAATTTTAGGATTGTATAAATGTAATTAATTACTCCTTAACAGTTAAGCGAGAGTTCAGTGCGGCCACTGGGTAGAAACACTGTGCCAGTCCAGATAAAACAAGGTGGAGGGCCGGATTTAGCCTGAGGGCCTTGTGTTTGCCACCTGTGGTCTAAGGTGAGGAGTAGGTGACTCAGATTGTGGGAGGGAGAAAGCCACTGGAGTTGAATGCCTGAGAAACTGATAGGGTAGAATGTTGAATGGGTTGTCTGTATGAATGTTGAAGTGACTCAGATGACGGCAGAATTTGGAATTGAGAGGAAAATATTCTAAAGTGACCAGAGGTTGATATATGATATATGCCATGTGTAAGGTTACAAGGTGGTGTAGCTAGACAGTTAAGATAACTTTTGTGAAAGAATGAAAAAATAATGATGTAGATTTGGGGAGAAGAATAAGACACAGATCTACCCCCAAGCACACTGGGTGTAGGAAAATTAGTAGCTTCCACTTGAGTTTTTTAAGGAGCAAGAGTTTTGCATGGCAAAGCAATATTTTTATTACAACCAGGGATTAATATAACAATGAATGAAGAAGTCAAGGACATAGGGAAAATTATGGAGTGGAAATTCCAAGGGAAGAATATGAGGTTCAGAGAATTTAGGTAACTAGCATGTGGATAAAATTTTTGTAGTTTGGAAAACTTATTTCAGACTCTAAAGTCACACATCTAGAAAGTGGAGGAGCTGTTGGTTTATACTCAGGTTTGTCTGATTCCAAAATCTATGCTTTTAACTTATATCACAACATATGGTGAGGAGTCATCCTATGGCATAAGTGTTTTCCTTCTCCTCAATACCATTTCATGATGGCATTCTACTGTTAATATATTATCTAAGGCTAACCCTCTGTTTTTGAATTATGTATCTTCAAAGATAGAACTGCTGGTATTTGAGGATGCAATCATATAGTTTGTTCTAAAATACATTTCTTTCTTTCTGGTTTTTTGAAAGACTAGTTCTTATGTGAAACATGTTATTAAGATTTATAGTAAATTACCTCCACTCCTAGCTCCCTTCCTCCTTTCCTTCCTAAGGTCTCAGCCCCAGAGCCTCCACACAACTGCTATCCCAAACAAGACTCAAAGTGGACACAGTTGGCTCTGACCAGTCAGTGTGGCTCCATTGATTGGGCATTGTCCGGAAGAGTGAAAGGTCAGCCCAGTTTGATTCTCAGTCAGGGCACATGCCTAGGTTGTGAGTTCCGTCCCCAATCAGGGAATGTGTGAGAGGGAACTGATGGATGTTTCTGTCTCACATGATGTTTCCCTCCCCCTCTTTCTCCCTCCGTTCCCCTCTCTCAATAAACAAACAAACAAACAAACAAATAAATTTTTTAAAGTGGACGTGGTTGTAAGAAACTGTGAGCAACACTTTAAAATTGTATTTACATTATGACCCAGAATTACCACTTTCTAGGGATTTATTCTAAAAAAGATTTATGGATGCAGATGTTCCCTTCAACGCAATTATGGGAGTGAAAAATGAAAAATTGTCCATGTTCCACCACAGGGATTCTTCAAAAATTCTGATGCTCATCCATAGAAAAATGGGAAGAAGGAAGAGGATTGACTAGCAGTGTTCACCCCTGGGGAAATCAGGTTCCAGAATCCTCCTTGCCAACATCCACAAGTGCACATACATGTATGCGCACACTGGTACCTACACATGCTCAAACGTGTATATGTGCACACATTTCAAAATACACACATGTGCACAGGCACACACATGTACACAGAGAGAAATGACTAGAAAAGTGAACACCACCTGTTAGGGCACTCCTGAATGGAAGGACTTTGTTGTTTATTTAATTCTTAATTTCTTTGGAATTCACTATTCTACCCTAATCAATCGTTATTTCTTTGTAATAGACACCTTTGTGTCTATTGTGTAATGTGTAATAGACACAATAATGTGTAATAGACAGATTATTTCTTTGTAATAGACACTATTCTACCCTAATCAATCATTATTTCTTTGTAATAGACACCTTTAGTTTTAAAGATAAAAACTAAATAAAATCCTTTTAAAAAGATTAATAAAAAATTGATTTAGAAACTGTTCTATATTTTTATAGTACTTGTATTGGTGTCATTACCTATGGCCAGGATCCCCAACCTTCCTCCTCGCGTCTGCGGACACTGTGCACATTACCACCTGAGCTCTGCCTCCTCCCTTCCTGTCCCCACCCCCACATCCATGGAAAAATTGTCTTCCATGAAACAGGCACCTGGCACCAGAAATGTTGGGGACCACTACAGTTCTGTAAGACTGATACCTGCAGTCATTCCTATTATGAGATGTGAGTGCTGTATTAGGAACCTTAATGGTCATTTCATCCCTTAGGACTGTTGTGAGCAAATTGTCTTTAGATCGGTTTAATATGATAAATTGTAATTGTAAAGATGGCTTTCCTGTACTTTCCAGAACTTTGTAAAGAAGTATTTCTTACACTAAAATGATTACTGAATAGTTTTTGGTAAGTGGGTGCTGGTTATGGACAAGATGTCTCAGTATCTGTCCACATGGGCCTCTCTATGGGATTGCTTGAGTGTTCTCATGATATACTAGTGCCTGGCTCCTCTCAGAGTGAATGATACAAGAGATCTTGTGAAAGAGACAATACAAGAGATCTTGTGAAAGAGACAATATCTTTTATGACCTAACCTTGGTAATCACACACTTGTACTTCCACAGTACACTACTAATCACATAGGCTAATACTGATTTGAGACTAAAGAAAGGTTGAATACCAGGAGACCAGGATCATCGGGGCTATCTCAGAGGCTGGCTACCACAAATGGATTAATCTGAGTTTTAGGAAAGTGAAAACAACTCAGTGGTAAATTTAACAAGTCCTATCTTAGGAGAATGATTCATTTTTGTGTTTGAATAAACCATAATCTACAGGTATTTTTAAAGGGACCAATTTTATGCTAGTTTTTCACATGCAAACATGTTTTTTCCTTTTTTTTTTTTTGCAGGTTATTTAAAATATCTGACAATATGCATAGGAGTGCTTATTCTGATAACATTGCAAACTTGGATTCTCATGTTGGCTTAGGGGAAATTGTCCAAACAGAAGTGAACAAAGGGAAATCATGGAAATGTAGCAACAGTAAGCAGAAACCTCAATATTCAGATGTTAACATGTTTACAGCAAGTGATGCCTTTCCTGCTTCTGAAATCAGAGAAGGTATTTTCAGAGAACCATCTTTTTCCATTGCAACCCAGCCTCATGAAGTTCAAGGTAATTTTTTGCTTTTTTCCTTGGTTTACAAGTGTATAAAAGTATCTAGTCTGTATTTCTTAGCATATGGAGTAATATAAAAATATAGTAAACTTGAATAGGTTATTTATGTGCAATTTCTGCATTTCCTAATTATATTGCATTATACCTTAAACTGTGATATAAATTTTTAACTGTGCTGTCAACAAAAAGTTATGCAAACTTTATTGAAACAGTTTTTATGAAAAAATTCTAAAATACCATGTAAGTATGCAGAGTTTTTTTTTTTAGGAGTAACAGAAAATGATTTGAAGGCTACCACAGAAATTCGTATCCTTCAAATTAAATCATTTTACTACAGCAGCTTTTATTTGAAATCATAATTATTAAATACTTTGTTTTATTGTCTCTGTTTATTTTGGTTAACAAGAAAAAGAGGGAAAAGTGAATATTTGGGGTCATGTGAGAGACTCAGTATGTGTGATAGTGCTACTCAAAGAGTGGTCTGTAGTCCGGTGCCAGTTTATAAACTGTTTATTTCCAGTCTGTGACAAGATAAGTACAGAAATGAGTTTATATTCCTGGCTGGTCTCTGAGCATATTTACTTATAAGTTGATACAATTTCTTATACTTTGGGAAGAAAACATATTGGGATAACATAGGGAAGAGAAATGAATGAGAATGAGGAATACTGTGGATTGGGGGACACTTTTACAAATCTAGTGTTTTTGAAAACCTAATTTGCAGTTTATGCCTATAATCTAATTTACATATTTTGAGCACACATGTGTGTTCTGGAGGTAACATCCTCTAGCTTCTTTGATATCCTGTGTTATGCCTATAACAGTGTACTTATTCTGTTTTATTAGAATTCATTAGTTGTCTTATGACTATTTCCCTATGATTTATGGACTCCATGAAGGCAAGGACCATGCCTTATTTATCTTCATATCTCAAAATACACTGAAAACCAGATTAAGTAGCAAAAGTGTTTTTGAAAAAGTGTATCCATGAGCAAGGGTGAGGGTAAAGTATGGAATATATTTGGAAACAACAAGCATTCCAGTTTGGTTGAAATGAAAGTTATGATTAAATGGGTAGTAGGAAATAATGTTGGATAGGTATCTTAGGATCAAATCATTTAACACCATGAATGGTTTTGTGTTTAGTTTTAATAAATTTATTAAGCAATAAGAAATCATGCCCAGAATTTTTGAGCAGGTCAAGTTATATCATCAAAATTGTGCTTTAGAATGATAGAATTAGTGACTCAAAAGCTAGAGAAAGCCACTTAGAACTGACAAAAAGGTATGATCTAGTAAATTCCAAAACAAAGTGAATTCCAGATATTGAGCAGTTGAGCTAGAAAAATCTAGGGGAAAGTGATTCCAATCCTGGTTACTCTGCAGACTCAGATAATTCTGAATTTTGGTGAGAAAATACTTGCCTGATCCCTTGTGAAGAGTTGTGTCCAATGCAGATAACTGAATTGCATTAGAATGGGGGGAGAGGACAACAAAAGGGTTATATATGACAATGTAATAACTTCCGATATAGCCATCCTTTAGTGCTTCTGTTCAGCATATGGTGTGCTTCTTTCTCTGTGGTGATCAAAGTACAGGGGGAACAGAGGAAATGTAAACACTTAAAATTAATTTCGTTATCTGTATAATGGGAAATTCTTCTTATCCCTTACTGGAACTTGCTGTACCATGACAGTAACTTTTGAATAGTTTTAAACATCTTTGTTCTGTATTAGCACAGCTGAAGTGATTCTATTGTTTAGGTTTTTTATGGATTAAGACTATTGCCTACTTTTGTGTCCATTGTATTGTTCAAAAAGTTCATTTGCTGTCAAACTCAGAGAACTGCTACCCTTCATATTTTCCAAGTGTATATTTAAATTAAAATGGAAGGCTGAATACTATTGATAATTTGAGAGTTTGGAGGATATAACTTATTTTCTGCTTCTTTTCTAAAATTTTACTATATTTGAATCCTCAGGACAATAGCAGTTTGGTCGGCTTGATTCTGCCACAGTAATCTTGTCATTTTCAGTTCTGAAGACATCTTCCCACCTGTAATAACATATAATTACAGTGACACTGCTGAGAGTTTGCTGAATGAAAGGAAAAATTGAATACCAAGTGTTGATGGTGATGATAAATGATGTTAGTAGCAGAGTTTTCTCATGAGTAAAAAATTGATTCTGTATCTACTTTGAATTAGAGATTCATTTTTGTGAGTGTAAACTGATGGGGAACTACCTAATGAGAGAAAAACCAGCATGGTGGCCCACATGTGGGCTTGTTACAAATAAATATTTTATAGGAAGAGACATATTTTGGAGGAAAAATGAGATTCCTTTGAAAGCTGATGGATTGACACACTGAAAATTACATTTTGTTTTGGCACAAATATTCTGACATTCTGCAGAACTGATAGTAAAATGAAAATTTGTAATTTGTTTCACTTAATAAATGCAAACATATTAATCGGGTGCTTACTGTGTGCCAGGCACTGTTCAGGTATTTTGGATGTGTTGGTTAAGAAAACAGACAGTGAATCATTGTCTTTGAGGAGGTAACATTCTTGGGAGACAGGATAACAATTGTAAGTCTATAAATAAATCATATGGTATTTTAGAAGATAATGAGTAATAGGGAGAAAGAAAAAAGTGGAGCAGAGTAAAGATGATTAGCATGGGAATGCTGGGATCAGGGATTTAGGATAAGAATGATATAATTAGTGTAGGTCTTTTTGAGAAGGTGAGATGTAAGTAAGCAATTGAAGGAAGTGAAAGACCCAAGGAAATATGAAAGGAAGAACAGTTTGAACAACAATTTGGCTGATGTTTTTGAGGAACAGAAAAGAATTCCATATAGGTAGAGAAGATGTGTCAGTCAAGAGTAGTAGGACATGAGGTCAGAACACAAAGGTGGAGGGGAAGGTGAGGAGGCAAGATCATGTAGGGCCGTATAGCTATATATTTTGAGAGAAATGGGGGATTTGATCAGAGAAGTAATATGTTCTCATTTAACTTTTAACAGGAACATTTATCACAATCCAGTAATTTTTGTATATCTTCATAAAAATATAATTGCTTAAGTAAGTATAGTATTTGTATTCTGATTAGCAGCTAGAACCTCAGGCAGCAGCTGAAAAAGTATGCAGTTATATTCCTTCCAAGGGAGAAACTGGATATGGGCCTGTCCCCTCTGTGCTGGGCCTGGATGTGTACTGGTGGGGGAGCATGTGGGGAGGGGTGTCTTCCTGTGCCCATGTGAAAACTGATCTTTGCTGTAGTCCTTTGGAACTCATGCATGCAAGCCCTATGGCTTACAGAGCTGGGTGTTTTGGGGGCCTTATCCTTCAGGTGGGAAGCCTGAAAAGTTTGGTTACTACATGTGTACTTTAAACCCTTTGCTCTTCAGGAAAAAGGTGGGAGTTGGGAGTTCCTTCCCAATTGCATGGTGGTATGCTAGGGGTGGAATTTATGGTGAGAGTTGTCCTAGCCTTTCCTACCTATTTCAATGTCATTTTCTCATTTGTCCATTGTATAGGAGTCACTCAACTAGAAGTTTTAGGATTTCTCTCAGAGGAAATTGTTTTGTGTGTAGGTGTAAGCATACTTATTGCTTGTAGGTAGGTATTTGGTGGATCCGTGAGAGGAGGGAAATTCAGGAGGCATCCTATGGTGCCATCTTGGTCCCTTCCTCTATCTGTTAATTCCTTTCTTGTGATATCAAAATAGCAAGTATTAAAGCTTCATCATTAAATATTGACAGTCAATTTTAATTTAATTTAATTTTAAAATTAAAAGTAATCAATTTTTAAAATTCCAAAATATTTGACTCCTTAATGTTATACTAAGCAGCAAAATTTAGAGGTATTTTCAAAGAATTCCCATATTTCAACTATATACAGTCCAAAGCCTTTGATGATGTAAGTATTTTATTATGATTATTTACTTTTCTGCTTTTTCTTACTAGATTATTTGCTCCTGAAGGGCAGGGACTAGATCACATTTACTTTATGTCCCCAGTGCCACACTTAGTGGCTGGTACATTATGGCAGTTCAAAAAATGTTTGTTGAATGAATGCAAGTGATTTTCATAGGTGGGTTGGTTTGTATGTATTAGACTTATAAAAATTTCTCTGGAAGCTAAAGAAGTGATTTTCTTCTAGGGTAGCATATTTACTTTGACAAAACAGGATAGTAAATTTTAAGTGTTATTTCTTTAAGGTGGTGGATCTAGAACAAAGTCATAATTTTAATTAGTTTAGAGATAAAAATGTTTAAGCTGTTTATTATTCCAAGGCATATTTTGTAACAAATTGAGAATGTGAATGAAAAATTTTACATATTACATGATTCATTAAATTTTATGTTTTAGCTTCTTTACACAGATAGGAATTTTGTGATTTGTGCTCCAACTGGTTCTGGGAAAACTGTAGTGTTTGAACTTGCTATAACAAGATTGTTAATGGAAGTACCAATGCCATGGTCAAATATTAAAATTGTTTACAGTAAGTATTTATATATTTTAAGAGTAATAATTGTAATAATGAAAAACCACTGAGGCTAAAGTAAGAAATAAATCCAACTCATCAGACTTATTACTTGGTTTTCCATACTTTGTTCATAAAGACAGTCCACATTTGGTCTTACCTGTTACATTAAATTCAAAACACATTTGCTCAGTTATAAATACAAAGTAATATTTGAATTGAGAATTTGGCCCTAACAGGCCTATTTTTAAAAGGACAGGCAAGATGAACAAATAAAATCAAACATTGTATAATTCTAGAAATTCCCACAGGAACCCTTCTTTCTTAGGTATATATATTTTTAAAGTCTTCATCAAAGTAATTTATGGACATGTTAAAAAAACAATGGTTGCAAAAGGGATTATAATGGAAAACAATCTCTCACTCTACTTCTCTTCACCCTTAGTTAGCTGAGCAATCACTTTTTTTTCTATTTTTAATTCTGTTTGGTGATTACCTTTATAACTCTGAGTAATATGCTTCTATTGTTAATTTTTAATTTATAAATATTAGGCAATACCTAGATAGGTAGTTTTATCTTAACTTTATTAACCAATGTTTTTATGAAAATAATTTTAAATTTTCACTGGCATTCAAAATAAATACCTTATATTGTAATAGTGGCACCAATAAAAGCCCTGTGTAGTCAGCGTTTTGATGACTGGAAAGAAAAATTTGGACCAGTAGGATTGAAGTGTAAAGAACTCACTGGAGATACACTAATGGATGACCTGTTTGAGATTCAGCATGCCCATATTATTATGACAACTCCAGTAGGTATTATTTATACTTTATTATTCTCATGGTTTATTAGAAAATAGCTGTTTCTCCTCACCAAGAAAAAATGTTAAAAGAAAATACAAAGTAGAAAAATATATTTGCAATGTAATAAAATAAACAAAAGGTAAGTGTTCAGGATATATAAGGAATACCTACAAATTAATAAGAAATAGACAAACAACCAAATAGGAAAAATAGACAAAAGATATGAACAGGCCATTTGTTATTGTAGATAATTTGTAATCATACTTATTCCTTGTATTCTTCTACCCAAGTATTATGTGTTGCAGAGGAAGGAAAAGAGGTAATAAGACTATAATTTTGAACATTTTTGGTTTAACTTAAAAATAAATGGAAGTTCAATTTTTTAAACACTTGAAAGGCTGTCAAAACCTATACAAATATTTAAAATCTTTTTCACAGTACTTTTAAGATGTTAACTAAAATATAGCCCATCATTTGTAACACGTAAGGTTAAAAATTTTATTGATATCCTAATAATATTTATTACAATCCCTTATGTCAAACCACTTGTATTTTTTTCCCTAGGAGAAATGGGATAGCATGACTAGGAAATGGAGAGACAACTCTTTGGTCCAACTGGTTCGATTGTTTCTCATTGATGAGGTAATGAACACATTATTCACCTTCATAAATAAACATAAAAAGATGAGTATAATGGATAGAAAGAAAAGCAAGACATTTCAACTAAAGTATATGTTTGTTTTATCTCTTTAATTGGAAAATGCTTATTTTGCTGAGGATGAGCGTTAATGTTCTTGCACATTTTAATTGATTAGATAGATTTATTTATTTTTAAAAATATCTTTTAAAAAAGATTTTATTTATTTATTTTTAGAGAGGGAGAAAGAGAGGGAGAGAAACATGAATGTGTGGTTGCCTCTAGCATGCCCCTTACTGGGGACCTGGCCCACAGTCCAGGCATGTGCCCTGACTGGGAATCAAATCAGGGACCCTTTGGTTCCCAGGCTAGTGCTCAACCTGCTGAGCCACACCAGCCAGAGCAGATTTTTTTATTTTTATAGCTAATGATTTTTTCTTGATTTCTTTCTTAGGTACATGTTATAAAAGATGAAAATCGTGGACCAACTCTTGAAGTTGTAGTTAGCAGAATGAAAACTGTGCAATCTTTATCTCATACTTCAGAAAATACCAGTTCTGTTATTCCAATGAGATTTGTAGCTGTGTCTGCAACAATTCCAAATGCTGAGGATGTAAGTTGAAATTCTAGACTGAAATTTTTTATGCCTAGTGAAAATATTTAGTCATTTTAGTCTTAGAGAAAACTGAGGGATTTTGTTGTTGTTGTTGTTAGTCTCCTAACCAATTTAATAGAAAGTATGTTGTAGAAAGTAATGTTTAGGTTTCATAGGGAAGGCAGTATTAAGGCCATAAAATTTGAGTGATTATTTCTAATAAAACATTTTTTGGTGCAAGCCTGTTGTTTACTAGTATCTAAAAGTCTTAGTTTCATATACTTTATAATAACATGACTCTTAATATGTTATGGTAGTTGGAACCAGCTGACTCTACTTGTATAGCAGAGTATAGTGGAGAGTAAAAATAATTGTTTAGTTCATCACCATCCACTTTCCCCTACTCCGTGTGCCTAGCATTGTAGTAAACACTGATGATGAATGCAAAAGTAAAGACATATAGGCCCTGTTGTTGAGGAGAATCTCATGATTAATGGGGTACATGGACATGAAAATAAATAATTACATGCAGTTTTATACTTTCTGTAATATATATATGTCCTAAATTTTTCTTCATTTTTTCTCAAATTTTAAAAATGTTACAATTCCTCTCTGCTTTCTCACTATTTACTGCTCAGCCTACTGTAATGTGACTTTTTCTTCCTGCTACTACTTAGGAATTGTTTTTCCAAATAGCTGCTATATTGTCTAATCCAATGGAAAACATGGCTGTTATTTTTAATTTGGCACAGTTAGTCATTTTTGTTCATAAAAATGACAACTTTTTTATATTCAATACTAATAGAGAACATTTTGAAGTATATATAAACAATAAAAACCCAAGTTCTCTTTCTCAATTTTTCCCTAAATTAAGGTCTTTATCATTGGCCTGCTGCCACTCTGGAACTGTAAATTCTTGTGTGATCTCATCCCTAACCATGATAGCACTGAAAATGTTTCAATAATTTTTTCTGTGCAGCTAGAAACTCATTAACCCACCTTCCAGTCAAAGCAATGGTCAGGTTCATAGAAGGGCATGAAGCCTGATTACTAAGCAGACTGTATGAAGATAAAGATTGCTCACCACACAGTTCCAACTAGTGACTCTGGCACTGAGTCTGACATGTGCTTTTGGCACTGCCATCTCTTAAGTATTTATTTGCTTTTCATTTAAAACTTGTCATCCCTTACCGGTCTAAGCCAACCTTTACTTTGCTACTCTTCAGCCAGCATTTAAGAGAACACAGTAGTGTCAGCCATATCTAGACATAGTTCTGAAAAAGCAAAGAAGTTACAGTGATAGTGAGAAATTCATTTCTCTGCCAAAATCAATTTAATTTTGCTTTGGAGTCTTGATAAGGAAAAGGAAACAAAATCATAATGAGTAATTGGAAGTTTACCATGGTAAAAAGTGTATATAATCTTGAAATACTGCTGTTGGTAATACAATATTTACCAGTATATCAATAGAATAGTGTCAATGACTACCCTCTAATATTGCAAAAGACTATGATTAAATATTTTTATACTTCTACTTTAATGTGGTCTATAATTGGGTTATTTTTAGTCATAAAACTTTATTAGAAAAAAACTCAATGTGTACATTTCTATTATTTAAAGATTGCAGAATGGCTTTCAAATGGTGAAAGACCTGCTGTATGTCTGAAAATGGATGAGAGACATAGACCAGTGAAACTTCGGAAGGTGGTCCTTGGATTTCCCTGCTGTAGTAACCAAACTGAATTCAAATTTGATTTAGCCCTCAACTACAAAATTGCCAATGTTATACAAACATACTCTGATCAGAAACCCACGCTTGTGGTACGAATTTTGGTTGTTTATTTTTTAGTGGAATGCCCAGTTTTTAATATGGATTTTTAATGCAAAACTTATTCGTTCATTTTTAGTTTTGTGCAACAAGGAAAGGTGTGCAACAGGCTGCTTCTGTTCTTGTGAAAAACGCTAAATTTATTATGACTGTGGAACAGAAACAAAGGTATATTTTTTCATTTTTTTCTTGGAGGTAGAACGACTTCTAGGGATCATGTAGATGAAATGAGAAAACTGGGTTAATTTTATAACATTTTCAAGTTTCTTGACCCTCTACCTCAGTTTTCTCATCTGTAAAATAAGCATAATAGTAATTTGGAGGATTGAGTGAGATAAATCTTAGGGCAACTATGATCCTGTCTTTTTTATTTCATAGCTGGATTTCTTGACAGGGTATTCATATTGTTGTTTTCATCTTTTTTTATCCACATTCAATCCAGCATCTGTTGTAATCTTTCACCAAAGGGGATCTTGCTAATTCATCTCTCAGGAGCCTCTAACACATTTGACCACTCCACTTTATTTAAAAACTCTGGACTCTGTGCTTCCATGCTCATTATCTACCCACTTTCTTTCTACTTTACTGGTAGCTGATTCTTAGTCCCTCTTTCACCTCTTCTACCCAACTCTCAACATTTTAACTTTTTAACATTCTAGCCCTGACCAATGTGGCTCGGTTGCTTGGGTGTTGTCCCACAAAGCAAAAGGTCACTGGTTCAATTCCCTGTCAGGGCACACACATTGGTTGTAGGTTTGGTCCTCGGTTGGGGTGCGTATGAGAGGCAACCAATCAATGTTTCTCTGTCATGTCAGTGTTTCTTTCACCCTATTTCTTTCACCCTTCCCCTCTAAAAAATAAATAAAATCTTTAAAAAATAAATAAAAATAATATAATCTTAAAAATGTTAACATTATAGGGGTTCTATCTAACTTTTATTCTTTCTAATTCCACACAGTAGGTATTTGTATCTATCACATGGGTTCAGAGTATATATGTACACACATTTATGTATGTCTGTGAATTCCTAAATTTTTAGCTCCAACCCAGACCTCCGTTCTGAGCTCCATGTCTACAGTCTACCTGCCTAACTGACATCTCCAATTGTATGTCTGTAGGCATCTCAAATTCATTATGTCCAAAACAGAACCTTGGTTCTTTCTCTGAAACCAGCCTTTCCTCCAGTGTTCCCCATCTTAATTACCTATCTTAATTTACCTAGTTATTTAGAGCAGAAATCTATCATTGACTTTTCCCTCACTTTCCTTCCGATAGGCAGTCAATTACCAAGTCCTATTTATTCTTACTTCTAAATATATCTCAATTATTTTGTCTCCATTAGCACCTGCCACCTCCCTAGTTCAAGTTACTATTAATCTGTTGCCTTTCATCTGTTGGCCACACACACACACTCTTTCTACTTTTTTTTTTCATATTATGCATTTTATTTTTAACAACAAACCAATCTATAGAGTTTGGACTAGAAAAATTTTATAGTAAAAGACCAGATCAAATGTCAATGTTACTATCAATGAATTTTTACTGAAGTCCTCCCAACATATATCTTTTTTAGTATTTCAAGCCTTTCTACTTTGTTATCTACATAGCAGAGTGATTGTTTGAAATTAGAAATCTAAGTATGTCAGTGTCCTGCTTAAATCCCTTTAATAGTTTCTTACTGTCTTTAGGATAAAATCCTAAGTCCTTAATATGGCCTGCATTACCCTGTGTAATGTGGTGTCTGGATAGTTCTCCAGACTCCTCCTGACCATGCTCCCCCATTACTCACTATACTCAAGCCATATTGGACTCTGTTCTATCAATGCACCAAACCAAAAGCCCTATACAGGGCTTCCCTACGTTGTTTTTGCCTAGAATGTTTTTTTTGTTGTTGTTTGTTTGTTTTTTACCTAACTCTTACTCATCCTTAAAATTTTGCCTTTAATGTCAGTTTCTTGGGAAGTGTTCAGTGATCTTCAGTTTCCCTTTATTTACTTTTTATAGATATTTGTACTTTTTATTTCATAGCACTTGCTATAATTGTTTAATTGTTATTTTAATATGTGTTCTATTCATTGGATTATAAACTTATTGAGGAAAGGAGGACTTATGATCTATAGTTCATTCTTAGTAGTTCTTACCAGAGTGCCAGCAAATGGTTACTACTTAATTAGTATTAGCATATTGTTATACTTAATAACAAATCTTGGGACTCAATAGATATGTTTAGTTATAGACCTCAGACTAAAATTGGATTGGATGATTAAATGTATATATGAGCAAATATTGATTTTCTAACTAATTTTGTATAGGGGGGATGTGCTTTCCTGCACTTTGAACCAGTCTACCCTGTGGCCTCCACCTCTGGTCACTTTCTCAACCAAAGATGTGTATCAAGGCTAGTAGACATCCCTCTAGTTTTCTGACATTCTTTGTCTTTCTATTCATTAAAAAGATGGTTCTCTGGCCATCTTGTCTAATACAGAATTACCTATGTAGCCATTTATTCATACTCTATATACTGTTTTCATAATTTTACTTCCACATGAAGGATTTAATTTGATCCCCTTAGTTACTGCCACATGAAAAAACTTCAGGGTTTGAAGCATGTAGAGTAGTGCTTTTATGACAAATATCAGTAAAGCATGATTAAGCATAAGATACAGTAAAGAACCAGAGAAAGTGAGAGAAACCAACAAATTGCTCATAGGCAAAAAGTACACGGCATATGAGAGGCATACAGAAAGGGAAAAAGTGAAATTAGTGCTACCTCCATAATAATACCGTAGATTTCTTTCTATCCACCTCCTTGTTTTACACTCCAAAGAATATTTATCAAATATCACAGCCAGCCTTTACTAGGAACAATAAGTAGTTGAAGAGAATCTCATTTATATGTTCTGTTTTTGCTTCATTCCCTGAGAAAAGCATAAGTGAAATGGAAAGGAATGCCATTTTGAGTTGGTACAGACCATGAAAAGACACTACTGCTTATGTCAGTTCCCATTTAACCAGTCACATTCTAGCAACTCCCACAACACTTCTTTTTGTCTATCAAGCCCCACATTTTATTATAAAGGTTTCCAAATCTGTCTAACATGCCCCACTTTTTTGGGCCCCGGCCTCTTTAGCTTTTTATTAAATAATTTTTCTCTGTAGTGTGCATTTAAATAATAAAATATTTCTATCAGGAAGCTAATTGGTAGTTTACTCATTGTGAGAATGTCCCCTGAGCCTTTAGTTTTAGTTAGAATACTCCTTGGCTACTATTTATGGCCACAGATCAAACATATTGGAAGAATGTATGCATCAATCAGGTCATTTTGCTGGTAAAAACATTTTCTATAATGAAGTCATAATTGATAGTTTTTATACCAGCTGCACTTGGTTTTATAACATTCTTGATTATTAATATTCTAAATGTTTTTAACAAAGATAGGGGTTCAAAAACAAGTTTACCAGCTCATTATAAAACTAGTAATAGTGTAAAGGAAAAACTGGAATTTTTAGAAAAGTATAGGTATAAACTAAATAGGCTATAAGTAGCTATGAATTTGTACCCTTCTGTTTGTTGGGTAAGTAAGCCAGTTGATCAAGTTGGGCTATGTGATGTTTAGTCAGAAACAGATGTGGCTATCAAATGAGACTTACTTTCTTGCTCATAAATTAACTTTTAAATCAGTTTAAAAAAACTTATGGAATTCTTGTGCAATGTTGGCATCATTCACAGAGATAACTAATGGCCTCCCAAAGTAAATATTTAATAAGTAATTAGCCTTTTTTAGCCAAACCTATTTATGTGAGGAACTGAAATAGGTAATGTATAAGTACCTTTAAAACTAATATCCATCCCTGGCTGGTGTGGCTCAGTGGATTGAGCGCGGGCCTGCAAACCAAAGGGTTGCTGGTTCAATTCCCAGTCAGGGCACATGCCTGGGTTGCCGGCCAGGTCCCCAATGGGAGATGTGTGAGAGGCAACCACACACTGATGTTTTTCTCCCTCCCTCCCTTACCCTCTGTCTAAAAATAAATAAATAAAATCCTTAAAAAACAAAACTAATACCCATTCCATCCTTTCCCTATTATCCTGTTCTCTGCTGCAGACAAATTAGTTCATTTTGTTCTAGATAATCTTTTTTTTTTACACAGAAACATGTCATAATTCCTTTTCTCACTTCTTACTCTTGCCTAGTTATTTAAGGATAGTTTCTCTCTCCTTCAGTTCCCTTCTTTCTTCACTCTTTGTCCTTTCTTTATCCTAATTTTTTAATTCCTATTTTTTTCAGGAATACAATGCTGGCATTAGAAAGAGCATGAAGTTAAAGACCCAGATTTGAATGGCAGTGCTGCCACTTTACTAGCTGTGTACCATTGGGCATGTCACTCCACTTCTCTCAGCTTCAGTTGCTTAATCAGGGTTGGATACATGGGAATCAACTATCTCACCATATTAATGTGAGAATTAGATAAGACAACATATCTAAGATACCTAACAGTGTGTCACATATAGTTCGTACTTAATGCTAACATGTCCTTTCCCTTCTCCTCTGTTTATTACATTATGAATCCTTTTAGAAAGTTGTGAATGTTATTTTTAAAAATGCCTGCTAGTGTCATATCTGCAACAAAGAGATAGAAAACTGCAGATTTGGAGGTTCTTAGACAAAATTAAGAACCAACCCTACCAACCTATGAAATCTTCAAAAGTACCCAGAATTCCTTTTCAAATTGTCAAGAAAATCTCTTCCTTTTCTCTTCTAACCTAGTTTAAGTGCCATATCTCAGACCACAATAAACCACTATTTCTTTTTTTTTAAAGATTTTATTTATTTATCTTTAGAGGGGAAGGGAAGGAGAGAGGGAGAGAAATATCAATGTATGGTTGCCTCTCATGCATCCCCTACTGAGAACTGGCCTGCAACCCAGGCATGTGCCCTGACTGGGAATTGAACCTCAATCCTTTCGTTCACAGGCCCGCGTTCAATCCACTGAGCTACATGAGCCAGGGCCCATAAACCACTATTTCTTATTTCTATCCTTTTTTATTTACTTACTAGTTATATAGTAGAGGTTTAAAAGTTGTTATTACTATAAATATTTTTCAGGCAGATTATAGGAGCAGGCTTATATTTTGACCCATGAACATAATCACCATTTATAATGTTTTTTCCTGTATAAAGTGAGTGTTTCAAATTCCTGATTTAAAAGTGAACTTTTACTGTTACAGCTGACAAATTAGGGATTTCTTTTTTTTTTTTATTTAATGTGTATCATTTTACCTACCTCTCTGAATTTTCTCCCACTCCCCAGCCCCTGGCAACCCCTTTTTTTACTCTATTTGTATGGGTTCAATTTTCTTTTTCTTTCTGTTTTTTTTTTTTTTTGTAGATTCCACAGGTAAGTGATACCATGCAGTATTTGTCTTTCTCTTTCTGACCAATTTCACTTAGCATAATGCCCTCCAGGTTCATCCATGTTGTTGCAAAAAACAGAATTTCCTTCTTTTCTAAGGCTGAATAATATTCCATGTCATGTATATATATCACATGTTCTTTATCCATTCATCTGTCAATGGACACTTAGGGTTGTTTCCATACTTGGCTATTGTGAAATAATGCTGCAACGAACATGGGGGTACAGGTACCTCTTTGAGATACTGATTGTGCATCATTTGGATATAACCCAGAAGTGGGATTGCTGGGTCTATTTGTAAGTTTTAGAGGAAACTCCATGCTATATTCCATACTGGTTGTACCAGTTTATATTCCCACCAACAAGGCACAGGGCTCCTTTTTCTCCACATCTTCGCCAGCACTTATTATCTTGTCATTTTGATAATAGCCATTCTAACAGGTGTGAGGTATAATCTAATTGTGGTTTTGGTTTGCATTTCCCTGTTGATTAGTGATGTTGAGCACCTTTTAATGTACTTTGGCCATTTGTTTGTCTTTTTCTGGAAAAATTTCTATTCAGGTCCTTTGCCCATTTTTAAATTATTTTATTTTATTTTTTTGCTAAATGGTAAAATTAGGGACTTTTGAGTATGAAGGCTAGATTTTTCCCTACTTTTTAAAGATGGTTTTCAAATAAGGGTATTATGAAAATATTTTTATATCTTTAAGATTCAAAATAATAAACTAAGAATTTATTTTGATATTCATGAGAATAACTCAATAATTTTATGGTATTTTTAAATAGGTTACAGAAGTATACATATTCCATAAGAGATTCAAAACTGAGAGGTAGGTTTAGAGGTAACTGTTGCATAGTATTTCAGCTATAGTTAAAAAGAGTCAATTGCTGATGAAATATTAACGGTACATAACATGATATATTTCCATTGTAGATTTCTTAATACATGGTGTTGCTTATCATCATGCTGGTATGGAGCTGTCAGATAGAAAAGTAGTTGAAGGAGCTTTTACTGTTGGAGATCTCCCAGCTCTTTGTAAGTAAAATATATTTTTGTGGGTATTAGAAGGTATTTTGGAAAATTATTTTTAAGAGGATAAAAGAAAAAACTCAAGTATTGACTTGTGTATGCTTTTTGTCAAGTCCAATGTTATGTAAGTGTTCCTGCACATACATGCTATAGTAAACTTGTTGCCATTTTAGTTCTTTATCATGTTATTGAGCATCGTGCAACTTGAACAAAAAGTAAGAATTTAATGATTTTAAAAGATATATAATTTTTTGTTGTAATGTTTTCTTCATTTTAAATAAATTCCCTAAACAGGATTCTATTTTGCTTATAAAAATATATCTTTTATAAGAAAATGTCTACCTGAAGCATTAAAATTATGTGGCTTGAAAGTAACATTCCTTAATCTGATGCAGTTACTACCAGTACTCTAGCTATGGGAGTAAATTTGCCTGCTCACTTAGTAATTATAAAATCTACAATGCATTATGCTGGAGGGATGTTTGAAGAGTACAGTGAAACAGATATTCTGCAAATGATTGGGAGAGCTGGCCGACCGCAAGTAAGTCACAGTATTTTACTTTTTGTAACATTTTAAAGACAAAGTAAAAAGCAAAAATCTTTGTGTGTATTTTTTGTTAAACAAAAGATTAAGTTTTCATGTTTGGAGTAGGTTTAAAAATAAATGTCACTGAGAAAATCTGATTTAATGAAAGAATAGAAGTAAAACAAGTCTCGCCAAAAAAGACACTCCCTCCAGTCAGTGGTTGGTTGCTGAATGTTTGGGTTTATGAATGTGTATGCTGTTAAAGGTTTTCTTGGTTTTGAGGGTTTTTTTGTTTTGTTTTGTTTATTTATTCTGACTGGAGATACTTTTGGCATTTCGTGACAGTTTTTCATTGCGTAGGACTGTCATGCTCTGCAGAATATGTAGCATCCCTGGATCCTAGCACAAAATGCCATTAGTGCCCCCAGGTATTGTGACAATAAAAAATCAACTCATACACATAACAAAACATCCTACTCTGACAAATACTTGAGTAAAGAAGTCATTCATATAGGTTCTAAGGAAATATTTAGGAAGAATATCTTTTCTAAGAATGTCAAAACATTGTTTTAAACAAATCTATAATTTTTGTAGGATAAATTAGATTATATGTAAACTATACCAAATATTACAACTTCTATATAGTTACCCAAGATTGTTTTGATTTCACCACTGCCAAAAGTATGTTACAGTGAAACCAAAGTAGTGTTTTTACATCTATACTCTTGGAAGACTTTTAAATTAAATTTTCAGTTAACATTCTAATTCAGAAGCATTTTTAAGGCTTTTTTGACCTGTTATTTAAGACAGGGGACTGTTTACGAGGACTGGTGTCAGCATGTGCTCATGTTTACTAAATTTCTCTCTCTGTGTGTATGTGTATCTTTCTTTTTCCCCAGTTTGACACTACAGCTACTGCAGTTATTATGACTCGGTTAAGTACAAAAGAGAAGTATATTCAGATGTTAGCTTGTAGTGACACTGTAGAAAGCAGGTAATACCAAAAATGTTCCAAAAAAGATATTGTTAACGTAGCCTATGATATGTTTTTTAATATATTAAAAGGAAATTTGGTTAGTGGCTTCTCTAAGGCTACATGTTTAAAACTTGTCTATAATCTTAATTAGAAAATTTGTCTTTTTAAGAAATTTAATAGTTAAAAAACAATACAATATTTTTATTCAGCAATGTTTCTTAGCATGCAGTAGCATGTGTTCTTGTTATAAAAGTACAAATTAGTCATAAGAAGAGGAATGTAATTTTCACAGCTCTTTATATCTTACCGTTTTGTTTAATGATAAAGAGAGAGGCAAGCTGAGATCTTTTAGTTAAGTATTTCATTATAATATTCTTGGAGGAAATAGGATATAATTCATTCCCTACCTCCCTACCTTTTAAAAAAGACTTTAATTATTTTTTAAATTTATTTTTAATTATAGTTGCCATACAACATACCATATATTAGTTTCAGGTGTAGAACAGTAATTTAGCATTTATGTGCCTTACCAAGTGATTACCACAGTATGTCTAGTAATCATCTATCACCATACATAGTTATTACCACGTTATTGACTCCATTTCCTATGCTATACATTATATCCCTATGACTTACTGTAATCCTGGAAATTTGTACTTCTTAATTCCCTTCCCCCTTTATGTCCAACCCCCACCTTTGCCCCACTGGCAACCATTAATTTGTTCTTTATATTTGTCTTATTTTTTGATTCTACATATACAGGAAATAGTAAAATATTTGTTTTTCTCTGTTCGACTTACTTCACTTAGTTTACTACTCTCTAGGTCCATCTATGTTGTCGCTAATGGCAAGGTTTAGTTCTTTTATGGCTGAGTAGCGTTCCATTCTATATATGTTCTGCCATGTTTTCTTTATCCATTTTATCTGTGGATGGATACCTAGGTTGCTTCCATATCTCGGCTATTGTAAACATAGAGGTGCACATATATTTTCAAATTAGTGATTTCGTTTAGTTCAGATAAATACCCCGAAGTGGAATTTGTGGGTCATGTGGTGTAGTGAGGAGTTTTCACATTGTTTTCTATAGTGGCTGCACTAATTTACAATTCCACTAATAGTACACAAGTGTTCCCTTTTCTCCGTATCCTCGTCAACACTTGCTATTTGTTGTCATTCTCCACTTCTTTTTAAAGCAATAATGTCTTCTAGACCCATGGAATAGAAAGAAATCTGTAATATTTTTAAAAGTTGAACTGACATAATGGTTTTCTCTTATATTTTTGAAAGTTAATTTATCTTAATGAATTATTAAAGTAGCAATGAGTATATTATTCAATTGTTGAATTATTTTAAATATCATTGAAGTTTTAAACAGTAAGAGCTATTGCATTAAAATACTTATTACTAATGCAAAGGTTTTTTTCCCCATTAGTTTACACAGACATCTTATTGAGCATTTAAATGCAGAAATAGTATTGCATACCATCACAGATGTAAATATTGCTTTGGAATGGATACGATCGACTTTGCTTTATATCAGAGCCTTGAAAAATCCATCTCATTATGGTTTGTTATTTTATTTGGAAAAGTCATAATTTTTTCAAGTCAGTTGGAACTATACTTATTTTAATAGATCACAAAATAGATTATAGAAACTGATAGGTAACAGAAACAAAAGCAACAACAATCATAAATACATTTAGAGGCAAGAGTAGACAAAAGTGAAACATCTTAGTTATTTCACTTCTAGTCTGTGAAATAAGCACCACTAAAAATAGACGTTTTAGGAAAAAATTAACTCAAATAAAAATAACAAAAATGCGTAAAATTATTTAAAATAATTTTTAAAAATTCTTGAATTTTATTTGAACTGTTGTTGAAATCAAAATATATAGTACTACTGTTGCTGCTGGAATTTTCATTCTGCTTCTAAAGCTAACACATATCTAGTTATGGTGCTTCCAGAGGGTCCTTTCATGTGGTACAGATTATAAAATAAACATAATTGAGATTGATATATATCAAATTAAAATTTGACTTGTTGCAATACCATTCTAATGGACACAGGTTCAAAATCTTCAGATTTCTAAGGAAAAATAGTATATAGAGTACTCCTGGTATCTGTTATACAATCAAATAAGGAAAGTATAAGCCATTTGGTATACTGGAAGAATTTCAACACAGTGGTTATTTTCTATAGATGTTTAAGCCTTGCTTTAACTCATAAGCTGTTTTTTATTTAATATTTAGTTGGAATAACTAGAGTATAAACTGAGCCTATAAAGATGAATTCAGTTCTTCCTATTTTATTTTTCATAAATTTTTATAACTTATACAGGTTTTGCACCTGGCTTGAACAAAGATGGAATTGAAGCAAAATTACAAGGTTAGATATACTTCTTCTTAAAAAAACTATATTCTATTCATTTTAATGAAAAAGGTCAGGTATTATGAACGTGAATCCTCTTTGTAAATTATTTTTACTGTTTTTTTCTTGTGAATTAATTTTTTTAAAGTAACCTGTTGTTTGAAGAAAAAAATACATAAACTATTTTTTTTTCACACCAAAATAAAGCTTGGCACATACACTTTTTTTTCTGAATCAGTCTATTTATTAATTCTATCAGAATATCTTTCTTTGTATAATATGTTAACCTGGTTTATTTGTTTTTGTTTTTAAAATGACTCTGGTCTTTGAAAATGTTACATATAGGCACAACTGTTTATTTTTCTTTTCTAGTTTAATTTTTATTGAAATATAAGCTTAGCTTGGTTATGGGTTTCTTATCCTAATTTGTACTAATGATGTGTTCCTATTAAATACCAACTTTATTTTTCAGTTTGTCACTCAGTATTTCATTAACTATCTTTTAAAATAACAAAAGATTGTTGAGAATTTATTAGGATTAAAAATGTCTACCTCTTCTTTGTATTGTGACTCTCTTGCAATAAAAGAAAAAAATGCTAAATCTACTAAAACTATTTAGTCAATTTAAATTTATTCTCTACTTCGATACACACATATGACAAATAAAAATGCAGAAATAAAGATGAAACAGTAAAATTGTATTGCTTAAAGCGTAAGTATATTGTTGAGAGATGTGATAAGCAATAGCATAGATTTATAACACTGCTGTTGAGAAACATCTATAAAAGTTGTATTATCCTCTCTTTAATGGCCAATTTTATAATCGAGTTTTTAAAGCATATATTGATCATAATGGTAAAACACACACAAGAAATCAGACTGTCCCAAGAGATATCTTACTATGTTCTGTGTAATGATTTAACTTTTGTTAAATTGGCAGAATCACAATTTATATTTGCCTTATCTTTAGTCATTATAGGGTGGCTAAGTTTTGCCTATAAATAATAGCCCAATTTATTATATAACTGAACTGAATATAATGTTTTAGTGTCCTTGGAGGCCTGCCTTAAATCTCTTAGAAAGGAACCTTAGCATAGAACATGCTGTTTCTAAATTTAGTTATACTTTCTTGCTCAGTATCCTCCAATAGCTCCCTATCACTTTTGAAATAAAATCCAAACTTTCACCAGAGCCCACAAAGTCCTACTTGGTATCTCTCTCCCTGCATATTTCACTGACTTCACCTTTTGCCACTTTCTTCTCTTTTATTCTACTCTCTCTCCCAGTTGGCTCTCTTGCTGATCCTTACATGCATGAAGCTTGTTTCCACTTCAGGTTTTTGTGCTATCCATTCCTTATTCTTGGAATTCTCACAAATTTTACATGGCCTGCACTTTCATTTTGTTCAGGTCTTTGTTCAAATATCAGCTTCTCACAGAGGCTCCCCTGGACTACTTTATTTAAACCAACCTTTACAGAGAGGAAGGCAAAATGATTTCTATGTTGGTAATGATATTTTCATGTTTCTTGGGAAAGCTGGTGTATTTATGTATGTTGAAATTTAGGATGACTGTACCTTTACTTTATATCAGAAATTACATAGCTTTATATCAGAAATACACATAAACTTTGGTTAAGTTAAAAAACCATCATTCTCTAGGTCCTTTCTCAGCTTTATTTTCCTTCATAGTACTTTTCAGTACCTGAGACTATATTATTTATATTTGTGTATTGATTGCTTTATTCAGTAAAAAGCTCTGAAGGAGCCTTCTGTCTTACTACTATAAACCTAAAGCTTAGAATAGTGCTCAGCATATAATAGACATTCTTCTTTGGCTGATTAATTTACTGAATGTTAAGTTAATAGTGGGTAATAAGAAAATTAGCAAAAACTTCAAAAGCCCTACTTAATAAAACAATTAAAATTATCAAGCTGCCTAAGCAATGTTCTTAAACCAAAGTATTTCCCAAAGAACCTTGCCTTCTCCAGGCTGTTTTTGTGAGCTGCTATTCTACTTCAGTTTGAACAGGTTGTGGTAATCCCACTCTGCTGTGAAATGTTTCCATAGCATGGGACGGAGAGAGCACTCAAAGCAGCAGGCTACAGTAATTGCTCTGATCCCCTTCAATCAGAGAGAGTGACCTGCATTGCTTCCTTTTCAGAGGTTCCTTCCAAGTAGTAAATAGTGCCATTTTCAGATATGCTGTTAAATCCAAAAGCATCAGTTAAAATAGTCATAAGTGGTTGCTTAAAAAGAGTGGCAAACCCAGAAGAGG
>PVKM010004477.1:0-52112 GCA_004027735.1 Carollia perspicillata
TCTATGTCCTGTTTGGAAAAGTGTCTTATTCAGGTCCCTTACCCATTTTTAAATTGAATTGTTTGATTTGAAGTAGTATGAGTTCTTTATAAATTTTGGATATTAACTTTTTACCAGATATCTCATTGGCGAATATGTTCTCCCATTTAGTAGGTTGTCTCTCCATTTCTTTGATGGTTTCCTTTGTTATGCAAAAAGTTTTCAGTTTGATGTTTAACAAAACTTGTATAGGATTTGTATGCTGAAAGCTATACAATACTAATGAAAGAAATCAGAGAAGATCTAAATAAATGTAATAATTAATTGTTCATTGATCGGAAGACTCAAAAAAGTAAAAATGGCCCTGGCTGGTGTAGCTTAGTGGATTAGCGCAGGCCTGCAAACCAAAGGATCACAGTTCGATTCCCAGTCAGGGCACATGCCTGGGTTGCAGGCCAGCTCCCAGCAGGGGATGCAGGAGAGGCAACCATACACTGATATTTCTCTCCCTCTCTCTTTCCCTTCCCCTCTAAAGATAAATAAATAAAATCTTTAAAAAAAAGCAAAAAATGTCAAGTCTCTACAAATTGATACATGTACTTAACACAATGCCTGTTAGAATCCTACCTAGCAAGACTTCTTTATAAGTAAAATCAAGTTTATTCTAAAACTCATATGGAAAGGCAAAGAATTTTAAAAAATAAAAACCAGTTTATTAAAGGAATAGAGTAGGAATAATCAGTATACCTGATTTGAGCATTTACTTTATAGCTACAGTTATTAAAACAGTGTGGTAGTGAGAGTGATCGACTTCAGTCTAGGGACCCCAGATGTAGACCCATACAAATATACCCAATTGCTATTTTACAATGGTGCAAAAGTAATTTAATAGAGGAAAGACAGCCTTTTCAGCAAATGGTTTTGGAGTAATTGGATATTCATAGGTGAAATAAATAAATTAATAAATTAACCTTCACCTAGATTTCATGCTTAATACAAGAATGAACTCAGAATGAATTGTGAATGTTCATTTAGAACACTTTTTGAAGTGTCAGCAAAAAAAAACATGGGGCAACTCCTTAGGATCTTGGGCTAGGCAATGATTTATACAGAAGGTAAAGTTGGTAAGTTGGGCTTTAAAACTTTTTTAAAGTTTGCTCTGCCAAGACTCTATGAGAAGGATGAAAAGACAAACAGCAGGAAGGGAGGAAAAAAATTGCCAAACACAAATCTGACAGAGGACTAATATCTGGAATATGTAAAGAACTCCCTAAATTCAAATTTTAAAAATCGACAGTTCAGTTAGTAAACAGGTAAGAAATGAGAAGAGACATTCCACTAAAGATGATATACAAATGGCAAGTAAGCATATGAAAATATTCTTAACATCTGTTCATTAGCCATTAGAAATAATGCAGAGTAAAACCAAAATGAGATATCTTTACTCACCTATCAAAATGGCTGAAATAAAAAATAGGGACAATACCAACTACTGCTCTGCATACAGAGAAACTGTATCACTTATACATTGTTGACGGGTTGTAAAATGACAGTCACTCTGTTCAACAGTTTGACAGCTTCTCAAAGAAACTAAGTGTTCAGATACCATGCAGCCCAGCAATTGCATTCTTGGGCACTTACCACAAATAAGTGAAAATTAATGCTTACACATAAACCTGTACCCAAGACTAGAAACTTCATATGCTATTCAGTGGGTGAGTGACAAAACAGTGATATATCCATACTGTGGAATAAAAAGCAATGAACTATATTGTTTTACATAGCAACCTGGATCATTCCCCAAAGAACTATGCTAGTTGAAAAAAGCAAATCTCAAAACGTTTTATGTGACTTATATTCTGTATTATTTCACTTATGTAACATTCTTGAGATGCTGAAATTATAGAAATAAGGACTAGATTAGTGGTTGTCAGTTAAAGAGGGGGTGGGGAGTAGGAAGTGGATAAGGTGATAAAATGGCAACGTTGAGGGTGATGATGGAAATATTCTGTATCCTGGTGGTACCGGTGTCAGTACCCTATATCATACTGTACTGTAATTTTACTAGATATTACCATTGGGAGAAATTAGAACAGGTACAGGGATCTGTCTGTATTACTCATGTCTTATAACTTTATGTGAATATAAAGTTATTTCAAATTAAGTTTAATTAAATAAAAGTAAATAAAGAAAAATGTCTTTTTGTGATGTAACTGAGCCTGCAGTAGAAATATATCTTGTAAGCTATTTGAATGCCAAAATAAATTTTGAATTTAATTCTTTAGATAATAAGGAACTGAAAAAAATTTTGATTATGGTATAGCACAAAGTAAATTAATAGAAAATTAGTCACATTAGATGGAATAAATTTTCTTACATGTCTCTCATTATGTATCATGAAAGTATTTCACAAGTATCTTATAAAATATCTTAATGTTTGGAATTTTTTTAGAATACTTTTTTTAATTGTATTTTTTTCCATTACCATTTATCCCTCTTTATCCTCTTCCACTCACACCCATTCCTGGAATTTTTTTTTTTAAATGCAAAGCCTTAAAAATAGAATTGGATTGACAATATATTATTACTTTAAAAAGTAAAAACATTATGAAATTACCTGAAATAGTCCATTTAGTGAATAGAGGTTAAATTCTAAAGCTGATAGTATTACTCAAAGTACAACTTTGGCAGATATTGATAGACATGTTTTATTTTTATTTTTTTAGGTTATAGGTTAATACCTTGGCGGTGTTTGCAAGTACGTTGTTGGGCTCTCTGCTTATACTTTCCCATTGAAAGTATAAGCAGATGGCTACGTTTCTAAGTCATACATCTATTTGAGAATGTAAAGAAAGTTTTAGACCGTTTCCTCAATTAAATGGATCATTCACCTAATTTTTCATGCATTAGAGTTCCCATACCATCTGAGACCTATCTCTGAAATCCAGGTTTAAGAAGTCCTGTCAGAAGAAAGTTTCCGAGTATCTGTATTTAGTTAATTTCAGTGTGATATGTGATCAGCCCTTAACAACTACCTAATGAGTGTCTGTTTGCTTGCTTCACAGTACCTATGGCAGCAATCACATGGGATTCAAAAAGTATTTTTAAAATGTCTCATATTGCAATAGGCTTATGTGAGTTTAAGAAGCAAGCTATATTTATGAAATGATTAAGTATTAGAAATGTTAGAATGAGAATAGGGTAGTTGTGCTTTTAGATGAAAGCATTACACGTTTATAAATTACCTCAGGAAGACATTTTGATAACCAATGTACCATTGCCTCTTTTTAAAATAATTTTTAAAAATTCTTCAATTACAGTTGACATACCATATTATGTTGGTTTCAGGTGTGCGATATAGTGATTACACATTTATATAACTACAAAATGATCACCCCCTATACCATTGCCTATTTTGGATTTGGGAGTATGACATGGGAGCTGGAATTCTTTATAAATAAATAAATAAATTTATTTATTTATAAATTTATAAAGAATTTATTTATAAATTCTTTATAAATAAATAAATAAAATAAATTATAAATATTCTTTATAAAAAAATATTTATATGTTACTTTCATATAAATAAATGAAAGTAACAAAGTGAGAGGGTAAAACTAAAGACCATCTGGATTCATTCAAAAACAAATTTGGACTTTATGTTGAACCATGGGGATAATGCAGTGAAAACATGGACACAGTCCTCACCCTCATGGAGTTTAATTTTAAGAGGAATAAATTTTTCAGGAATAGAATGCAGAATAGCTACAATGTGCAAAATAAGATTTATGATGTAGGTTGCATACAGTGTACTTGCTGTGCTAAAAAAATTGACCGTGAACAAGCTTCCTAATCTTTGTGAACCTTAGGCAACTCATCTGTTCAGTGGGTATAATAATGGATAATATAATAAGGTTTGGGGTCCATGGTTTGGGTTCAGAGCCCAGCAGTTGGTAGCTTGCTGCTGCTACTGTTAAGGTTTGAATGGTACTAATGAATTGACTAGATTAGGATACTCAAAAATGAAGAAGCAGGATATTAGGGTACAGAACACAATAGTAAGAAAATAAGATCAACATTCCTTTATATCTAAGGTAGTAGAGAGACTTGCCTGTGTAGTATAAAAAATTGTATTGGGAGGTAATAATATGTGTAATTGCAAGCAAGTATAATACCTTTAAAAGAAATTGTTACTGTTTTATTATTTTATTAATTAGATTCAAGTAGTTTTTATGTTGTTAATACATTTTTTTAAATATGGGGTAGTCTTAAAATGTAGAAACTTTGCTTATCAACTTTTACTCATTACTTTTGCAGAGATTGGAAATGCTTACGCTATTTTAAGCAATCCAGAAAAACGAAAACAGTATGACCTCACAGGCAATGAAGAACAAGCATGTAATCACCAAAACAATGGTAGATTTAATTTCCATAGAGGTTGTGAAGCTGATATAACTCCAGAAGACTTGTTTCATATATTTTTTGGTGGTGGATTTCCTTCAGGTATTTTAATGTTAATTATAAATGTATTTTATAAAGCTAGAGATTCTTACCTCCTTATAGGCTACTTAGAGATTTATCTACCTTCTTCCCTACATTTCTTACAATATTATTATCCTGTGATGATTTTTCATGAAGGGAGAAGAAAATGTTAGACTCCATTACATTTACTATAAATCTGCCTTTTTCCTAGAATGTATTTTAATTGAAAATACAAAGAAATGAAGAGTACAGATATTCTGTATTTTATGTAAAGCTGAAGAAAGGATATGTAAGTAGGAAATCCAGTGGCAATGTCTTAGTTAAGTGCTATTGTGACTGTGGACAACTATTTGACATTGGTTCCTTGGGGATCTTTGTAGATATTTTATTATAATATTGTCGATTGCTAATTTGGATAAATGTAGAGGTGTTTTCCATTGACATACTATTAAAATATCTGATTTGCAGGTTATATAAAAAGTAAGTGGGTTTTTAAAATTATGTTACAATAGAAATAATTACTACAGGCTATCAAAATAGAATATTATAGAGGTACTACTAAATGAATACATTTTATAATAGCATAAGTAGTATTAAACTCTGCTTACATTTACTGTGAGTTGTTGTACGAAAATTAATTTTCTTTAAGAGCAGCTCCTCTAAGGTGTTCAAAATTAAAGCTCCAGTCTTTTTTATTTTTTTACAACATTTCCTTAAGGTTTAAAGTTAAACATCCAATTCAAAATTACGAGAATTTTTATAAACTTAGCAATGTAATTTGGTCTGGCGGCCCTGTCCTAATATTACAGAGAAAGGTGATGGTCATTGACAGGACATTTTGTAAAGAATCCTGGTAGGGAAGATGATGTGTAAATACAAATTAATGACTGAAAAATATAACTTTTATTTTAAATTGTACGATATATAATTACCTCTCAAAAATACTCAGAATAATAATTCTGACTAAAATATGTTAGGAACAATCAAAAATCTTTCAGGTAATAGTGAATTTTCTGATAGTTTTTTCACAGTTCTTTTGCTTTTTTAACATAGCTTACTTTGTCAGTTGTAGCCATTTCTGGTTGGTCACCTTATTTGAAAACAAGTTGAATGTCCATCAGAAGGAGAATATTTGAAAAATTGTGGTCCACCTCTACCATAGTGTATTCTACAGCCGTTTTTTCAAAAATGAGTTAGATCACTGTCTTTTGATTTTTTAGAGATATTTGTGATGAATTGATAAATGCAGAAAGCAGAGTTTCAAAGTAATGATCTAAGGTTTGTAAAAATAACCAACCACAATAAAAGTTCTCTATGTATACATATGAGGGAGGAACTTATATTCAAGTTTTCATAAAAAAAGAATTAATCTTTAAAGGAAGCAAAGTTGGGGAAGAAGCTTTCCTATTTCTGTCCAGCCTTCACTCACAAGAAGAGAAGACAATAAGCATTTACTATTCAATAATGCAGGAACCAACTGTATGGGAAAACATATTTGCCAATGATACCTCAGACAAGGGTTTAATCTCCAAAATATACAAAGAACTTACACGACTCCACTCAAAGAAGACAAGCAACACAATTAAAAAGTGGGCAAAAGATTTGAACAGACACTTCTCCAAGGAAGACATACAGAGGATCTAGAGACACATGAAAAGATGCTCAATATCACTAGCTATCAGAGAGATGCAAATTAAAACCACAATGAGGTACCACTTCTCACTGGTCAGAATGGCCATCATAAACAAAGCAACAAACAAGTATTAAAAAGGATGTGGAGAAAAGGGAACCCTAGTGCACTGTTGGTGGGATTGCAGACTGGTGCAGCCACTATGTAAAACAGTACAGAATTTCTTCAAAAAGTAAAAATGGAACTGCCTTTTGGCCCAGCAATTCCACTGCTAGGACTATATCCCAATAACCCTGAAACACCATTCCAAAAGAACCTATGCACCCCAATGTTCATAGCAGCACAATTTACAATAGCCAAGTGTTGTAAGCAACCTAGGTGCCCATCAGTAAATGAATGGATCAAAAAACTATGGTACATTTACACAATGAAAGGAGCTCCTACCCTATGTGACAGCATGGATGGAACTGGAAAGCATTATGCTAAGTGGAATAAACCAGGTGGTGAAAGACAAATACCATATGATCTCACATTTAACAGGAACCTAATCAACAAAACAAGCAAGCAAGCAAAATATAACCAGAGACATTAAAATAGAAAACAGGCTGACAATGACCAGAGGGGAGAGGGGTGGGAATTTCATGGGAAAAAGGGAAGGGTTTACAGGAACAAGTATAAAGGGCACATGGACAAAAACTAAGGGGGGTGGAAATGGGAGGGAGGTGGGGAGCACTGGGGGCGGTGGGCTGGGATGGGAGTAAAAGACAAAACTGTACTTGAACAACAATTAAAATAAAATAAATGTTCAAAATATAAATAAAAATTTAAAATATTTTCTTTGTAAAAGAAAATATAATTTTTTTTATCATAATTGCTCTCCCTAATTTAACCTTGCTTTTATTTTTTCTAGGTAGTGTACATTCGTTTTCAAATGGGCGAGCTGGTTATAGCCAACAACATCAGCATCGACATAGTGGACATGAAAGAGAAGAAGAAAGAGGCGATGTATGTTTATGATATGATTACAAATTATAAAATGGCAAATTTCAGTTCAGAAAAAGCAATTCAAGCTGCCTGAAAATAGAGCAAGTTATTGACTAGAATGTCCCTTAGAGATATTCGGGGAGCATGTGTAGAAGTCAGGGTGGAGGATGATTGGGCAATACGACACCTTTAAAGGTGCTTTTCTGTGATTCTGATGAAGGTAACCTGCAGTATGCATATTTTGAAGGTTATGTCTTTGTTGGTCCTAAAGAATTCAGAATTTACACTGAAAAAGTTAAATTGGATGATACTTTCCTTGTTTCAATGTAGTTATACCTAATTGCATACAGCAGTTAAATCACATGAAGTAGAAAGGTAAGTGGAAAGAGCACTAGACCGTAAATTAAAAGGCCTGGGCCCTCACTCTGCCTCTCATCAGCTTCCATGTTCTACCCTCAAATCCAAAGTAAAAGTGCCCCTGCTGCATATTGATTGTGTGTGTGTGTGTGTGTGTGTGTGAGAGAGAGAGAGAGAGAGAGAGAGAGAGAGAGCGCGCGAGCTTCTGCTACTGGAAAGCTGTATTTTAAGAATCATGTCAGGAAGTTGGTATGTTCAGACAGATTTGAAAACACTGAATCAGATCTCAAATATCATGTCTACCTCTAAAAATGCATGACAGCTGATGGATTATTGACAACTACAGTTACATTACAGTTTTTTGTTCTTTGATGATTTCTTTATAGGGAGGTTTTTCTGTGTTTATTCAGCTGATGCCCATTATTGTATTGATCCTCGTGTCATTACTAAGTCAACTGATGGTCTCTAATCCTCCTTATTCCTTACATCCCAGATCGTAAGTAGCTAAATGACGTTTTACAAAAAAGAATTTCAATTGTTTCTTATTTGGCTTTCCTTAAAAGGCCTTGTGCTTTTTTCAGCTTTTAAATGCCATATCTTCTGTTACTGTAAGTGTATCAGATTTTACAATGCCTAATTTTTAAAATAGTTACTCAAGTGATGAAACATTATGTTGTTAGTTTACATCTGTTTCAGCACGGATAAAGACTGAAGTGCTATAGTATTTAAATTTGATAGCAATTTAACGTAATAAGTAATATGTTGACATTAAAGACAAAAATAGAATTGCTATTCATCTTACATAGGTTTTTGTTATTAAGGGGAAATTGATTTCACTCTTCTGTTTGTAAAATATTGATGAAATAAAAAATATTTTTTATATGAAGTATTTTTCCATAAAGTACTTTATATATAATGTCAGTACATAAAAGAAATTTAATGCATCTATTCTAGAAACTTCACTATAATACCATGAACCTATAGGAGACTTTGTAAAATCATACTGCCAGTGATTTTACAGTATTAAAAACATTGGTCTAAAAATAAGAAATAACTTTTTATTTCTTCCAAGTAAGATTTATGTTAACTAAAAATTGAGAGAACTTACAAGAACACACTGTATTAAAATGATTATGTTAAAAAATAAAGTACGATTACTTTTTTATGACATGAATGGTAGTGGTTGGTGATTTGAAGTAATGTAAGTAAATGATTACCAATAATGACTTTTTAATCATTTTTCATTATTTTGTTAGCTTGGTTTATACTAGTAGATCAGAATATACAGTTTTAATTAAAAATTGAGCAAGCATTTTCTTTTACAGTGGATCAGGGCAAACTATTAAAATGCAGACAGAAAACTTGGGTGTCGTTTATTATGTCAACAAGGACTTTAAAAATGAATATAAAGGAGTGTTACTACAAAAGGTCGAAAAAAGTGTGGAAGAAGATTACGTGACTAATATTCGAAATAATTGCTGGAAAGAAAGACAACAGAGTAAGTTTATCAAATGCTTAACATTTAAAAACTTATTCAAAGTCTTGGGAATTGATAACTGCAGGTTTCCCTATTCAAGGAATAGTCTAGAATTGCCTAGTACATAATCAGAGCTCAGTACTTAAATGAGACAGAATATTTTAATATACATTTGGCCTGTAACAGTATTTTGCATATAGCAAGGATTTAAATGGTATTTGTGGGGATTTTTGTCATCAGTAACATTTTTGAAGTTTGAATATGGACTAGATATTAGATAATGGTATTGTATCATTGTTAAATTTGTGAATTTGAAAATTGTATTGTGGTTATACAAGAGAAAGCAATTGTTCTTAAGAACATGCTGAAGTAATTAGGAATGAAAGGTCATGATTCTGTAACTTTTTCTCAAGTGGTTCTATGAAGTTATAATAATCACAACAATAACAAGAGGCTTTATTGTAGAGATAGCTAAAGCAAATTTGACAAAATTTGAAGAATTAATCAAGGTAAAGGGTTTCAGGGTGTTCATTATAGTATTCTTGTGTAGGTTTGAAATTTTCAAAATAAAATTGAAGCTCAGCACATCTATGTTAGTGTTTTTAAATGAAGATAGAAATGGGGAGGGACTCAGTATAACATTAATTAATCCATTTATTTAATGTTTCACTTGTTAAGATGAGATTCATTTGTTAAGACAATAATTAATTTATTGTTTTATAAATTAATATAAAAAAGATTATTGTCCAATTTATAGTCTTTTGCCAGGGTTTTTCTGTTTTGAAGTCACTTCCAACACTTTGTAATGCTTAGATTGGTAAAGTAGGTATTTTATAAAATACAATAATTTGAGGTAATGGAAAGAATATTAGACTAGGAGTAGAGGATTTGGATTGAAATCTAGATTCCACCATATACTAGCCCTGTGAACTTTGGATTAATATACCTCATTTGGGAAGAATCAGCTGCAAATGGAGTTTTTAAGTGCTTCATTTATAAATAAAAGGATTGGACTGATTTCTATTTAGTTGTTAAAATCCAAGCCTGATTTGATTGAATAAAAATCATTTTTGAAGATCTTTAAAAATAGGGAACACTCTTACTTTTGAGTATCTTATTTGTAGTCCTGGCTAATTTTCTCTAGTTTGGTCACCATTTTCCATTTTTTCCTTTTTTTTGTTACATCCTCTCTAAGCACTGCCACCCTTTAGAAGTCTTAAACAATGAAATGGCTGAGAATAACAGGAAAATAAGAGACAACTTCCCTGAAGAGTGTTTGATTTCTAGTTCATTTACTTTTCTTTAGTAAAAAATACTGAAGGCAGCCTCAGAAGTACTTACTTGCTGAATATCACTACTATGATTGTAGTGTAAGCTTTTTTTCTCATTTGTGTTCCTTCAGTAAGGGGGGTATGTGTGTGTGTGTTTTTTAATTCAAGCAAACTCAGAAAAAGATTTCAAAATTTTCTACTTCTAAGTCTTGGCACAATTAAGTAACATGAAACCTTAACAAAAGGTCATAGCATAAACAAACAGTAGCAATATTGAATAGCATATGATATTTTTAGGGTAAGGAGTCAAGATGATGCTTTAGAGCAGTTCTTAAACCATTGGGGACAGGAATGGAGGGGAAAGGTTGGTAGGATTCTATCCTTGCTTCTTTTCCTGAACAGCTCTGTGTGTTTCGTACGTGCTGGGTTTCCAAATGGCTTTTAAGAGTAGCAGTTGGACTTTTTCTATTTTTAAAAAGTCAGTTAACAGAAGTATTTGAAGGGCTTCTATCTAGGAAATATCATTTATGTTAAAACAACTCAGTGATCTAAATTATTATTTACTTAGCAAAATATTTTTGTTTGTTAACAGAAACAGATATGCAATACGCAGCTAAAGTGTACCGAGATGAGCGACTTCGAAGAAAGGCAGAAGCCTTGAGCATGGAGAACTGTAAAGAATTGGAGCGGCTGACCAGTATTTATAAAGGAGGATGACTGTAATTTTATTTATATCTTTTAGCATACTATTTATTTTTTCTGTGAACTTAGTTTCATCACAAGAGCTAAAGAAGATTTGATGATAAAAACAAAACTAAATTAGTTGGTCCCTGAAATCTTGGACTGTTTATAACCTACTGACTCCTTTAAATAATAAGAAACTGAAAACCAAAATATTTTAGTTATGCTTCTGTAAGCTTATCTGATTACTAACTAAAAATGTCTAAAGAAAGGATTGTCACACCTGTAGCAGTTTCCAGTTTTAGTGATTCTCCATTTTTCCCTTATGTAAATATTTATGGAATGATCATTTTGTGTATATACAGGTTATTACCTTTTTTTTAATGTAAATTCTTTTAGTGTTTAGCTCCATGAGACACTTCAGTTCAAACTGATGGAATAAATATTCTGTGACAAAATTACATGTTCCTTGTCAGATGTCAAATGTGTAGAGTTTAAACAATGAAACTTTTTCCAAAAGAAAAAACAAAAGCTGTTTAACTTTGTGTAAAATCTTACAGCATTATTACCTATTTTAATATTGCTATTATATTCAGAATATATATTGAGATAAATGAACTGGTGTAGAGTTATCAGTTTGCTACTTATTTAGTTTTATTAATTAATTGCAAAGCCATGCATAGAAATGAAATGCTATACTGATAGATTTTAAAGAAAATATGAGGAAATGGCTATATAGATATTAAACAAAAAGGGTCTTTAACAGTAAATGGCAGTTTGTCATTTGCAATTTCAATTATTAAAATGCCCCCAAATGCTCCTATAAAGGGGAGGAGGGCAAAAGTAGGTTTACAGTTATAGTACAAATAAATAATACAATAATTAGTGGATAATGATTCAAGAATAAACTCTGTGTCATGTTTATAAACCTATAAACACAACTATAAACCTACTTTTGCCAACCCATGTATATGTCTGTGAAGGCTGCTAAATTTATGAAGAGGACCTTCCTGTTCCCCCTCCCCAGTGTGGAAATTTACAATTTCTTCTTAGTGATCATTTAAACAGAACCCAAAAGTAGATTCTTCTACAAATAAGTAAGAGGAAAAATTACTACTTTGCTTTGTGCCTTTTAACCTTATTGCCAACTTTTAAACATGTAAGTAGATCACAGCACACTTATTTGATCAGGGCATGATCTGTTCGGCCACCTGCAACAGGGAGCAGAAACACAGCAGCAGGTAGAATAGTGCTCTGTAGCGAGCTAGCCCTATAAAATTCTGAGCTAAAATCTACTCACCTTCGAGTAATTCATTTAATCCTGTAGGAATAAGCTCCTTGTAGTTCAATCCATAATAAAAATTTGAAAAATCAGCTGGAAATTGAAGTATTTAGTGCCTATATTGGGTATGAAACTAGTTGATTTCTAATCTTGTGTTTAACATTGTAATATTTTAATAATTTTGTTTCGTACTCAGTTAATGGAATGTGAATACATCTTTGATAGTTTTTTTAATATGAGAGAATGCTAGTTGAAGTAGCTGTATTCCGTTGTTGAAAGATTTTTTTCTGAATGTAGTTAATTTATAGCATCTGTCGAAACTGTTAAAATGACCATTCTTTTAAAAATGTTCTCTTGTGTCCCTTTTCTGGATGAATCAATAGAAATACCTAACTGAGTTAGTAGGTTCAACTAAACTACATATTGTCCTAGGAAAACTGAACATCTTAACCAACTTTCTTTTAGAAATGCCACCTTTAAAAAAATAGTAGTACTTAAAAGAAAATATAATTTTAAATATTTTGTTGAGCTTGTAGAATGAATTTTAAAAAAAGAAAATCACAACCTTCTGATTGTGAAAGTTTGTATGCATCAGAAAACTTATAAATGAAAAAATTTCATCCATTTATTTTTCCATTTTATTGGGATATTTACATGACTGTAGTTAATACTTATGTAAATTGACTCTTGTTGACTGATTCTTTTTCCCTTAATCCTGGCTTTAAGGTGAGAGATGAAGTTATCAAAATAAGTGAAATTATATATTAAGAAGTCATATTTGGCTTTGGACAGTATTATTGCATTGTATTTCACTTACATCGCTGCATTCCATTACATTTCATAAAATGTTGGGGGAAGTGTGTTTGATAATATTTTCAAACAATTTTCAGAAATGACTGAGTGCCTGACAGTTTAAGCTACATATAAAATATGCAAGTAAAGATTAAGTCCTTAATGTGACCTATATTATGGTGTGAAAGCCCAGCTAAGTGTGTTAGAATTTGGGGGTTAACTCTGCAAAATAAGAGAACTTTTTAGTTATCTTAACATGTGAGATTTTCATACTTTTTGCTACTTTTAAAAATCCCAACATTTTGTCATCTTAGTTCTACCTATATGAGTGATGATTTCATTTGAAAATTTGTACTGTTTATTTTAATCATTGTCTAAAAGCCCTCATTCTTTAAGTGTTGCTTTACTAGCTTTTCTAACTGTATTTTAGAAGTTTTGCAGCAATTGTATTTATTAATGCTTTATATTTTTATGCCTTCTACACATATACACACACATCATTGTCCTTGTGAGGGTTTAGGGGGAATAAATAATACCTTTTCTTCTATTGTTTTTGATCCCTTAGTTCTTAAACAGATGCTAGTCGTTTGTAAGTTTCAGAATTTATTTTAATGAAATCAGAGAATTTCTCAACAATGAGAAACTTCAAATTATAGTGCATCTAGTGAGTTGGAAACAGTATATTTTGGAAACATTACATTTGAATGCTGAAATAGGTATTTGTTTCATGATTATTACATGCTTATTCATGATTGACAAAGATTTGGTAGAGAAAAGGAAGTCCTTTCTTGTATGTATATACCAAGGCATTACAGCACTCTGCGTTTGTGTCAGCTCAGGTGTTCACAGGAGCAGGAGTGTGAAATCCCAGCCCTTTACTTTAATTGCACTTTGATGCTTACATTTCTTCCTGTCAAATCTTTAGCTACACTAGTATATAAAATAATAACCAAGAAAACTGGTTAACATCTTGATGTCCCTTTGTTGATTTGCAGTATTTTAAAATTCAGCTGTTAATATAATATACATGACATGTTAATATTGCTTACTAATGTATTCCTACATACTCTTTAAAAATAAGTAAATCTCCCACCTTTGTTAAGGCAGTGAAATATTTCTTGATGTTGGCCTGAGCACCAAATGAGCCATTTTTCCAGCTCAGTAAGTATAACATTAAAGAACTAAATGGATCAAAAGGATAATTTGTGCATTTGTTTAGCTTCCACATATGAAGCTTTAGTATTACCCATATTACCAAGTTCATAATAAGTGATGCAAACTAAAAGGGCATTCATAATCTTTTCTTCTCAGAAGAGAAAAACTTCTGAAATGAACAATAAATCAGAATTTTAATCTTTACTAAATAGCTAAAAAGCTTTGTCTGTTGGCCACATTGGACTATACCTAGTAAAAATCCATAATTTTTTTTATAAACCAGTGAGAAAGAAAAGAGTCAAAACAACTTCCAAACAAAAAGTGGGTAGAATGAAGGACCTTCAAGGAATTCTTGCATATCCCGTTAATAATCTGGGAGGCAACACAGTCCTAGAATTCAGGCTTTCCTTTTGTTTTAACTAATATTTAGATAGATATTTTCATATAAACGGAAACATTTTCCCTGAAAGGTTAATTCAGAACATACTCCTTATATTAAGGATTTTGTAACCACATTTTTTTTGTAAATTCCGTGTGTAACTTTTTCCTTTTGGTACGTGATTCCTTATTTATTATCTGCTGGTTTGGGGGCCAATAGATTTGTGAATATTCTGTGGATGTATCCGTGTATAGCTGTATATAATATTTTTTCCAGCTAATACCTCAAATGTGTGATTATTTTATACCACACTACGTTTGCACAAAGCAGGGCTTCCATTAGCAGCGGATATTCCTATTTCTAACTTTAAAAGTCAGCCCACAGAATTTCATTGGTGTGAATTCTTTCTGTTGATATTTTTCATATTTTAAAACAGATTCCTGTTGTAAGGCCCATACTTCACATATAATTATATCTTCCTATATCTAGCAATCTGGAAATACATAGGTGGTAAGAAGTATTCCTTGAAATGTCTTAGTTTAATTTATTATTGAAAATTGGGATTACTGGTTGCCAAGCTGTCTGGTAACTGCATAGCAGATGACACGCGGCGTGAATGTGAGCAAGTCCCCTCCACTGCAGCACAGCAGTCGGGACATCCCAGCCTAATGCCTCACTTTGCCACTTACGAGCACCACTAAAGTGGTGGGAGTTTGTCAGTGACACTGGAGTATTTTCAGCGTCAATTTCAGAGTGAATTTTTTTGAGTTGGATAACTATGCCAAGGAGAAGAAACTCACACATAAATGATATTTGTAACTTACTTGTATTAAGAAATGCTTCTTACGTATTTGTTTGTGTTTTTGTTTATGTATTGCTACATAGACTTTCCATTTGAGTCATGTGTGTTTAAAAGCTGCAGGTCATTTTTCAGGTGTGATGGAATTTCAATGGAAGCCTTGTATTAGTTAAATGAAGTGAAACTGGTATAGGAAATCTTAACTTTGTCTGTAGTGCATTCTAAATTATACAATTAGATTTAAAAATGAAATGTCTGATTTGTAAAATATTTAACATTATATCAGACTTATATAAAATAAAATTTTCTGTGTGAGAACTCTTAAAGAAAATGAATTTGATATTTAATGAATGTTCTGAGTAATTTATGATTTTTTGTCTTTCAGTCTCTGCAGTTTATCTCAATATATGAATAAAAGGATCTGTTCTCACTCTATAGGATTTGTTATCATGTTTTATATTCTTATTAAGTTCTTTTTTTCTTTCAACCATTCAATAAATATATGAATGCCTGCTATATCCCAGGCAGGGAGCTAAGTCATTAATCGCTGAACAAGACAAAAAACCTTATGAAGTTTTTATCTAGCAAGGAAGGTAAATGTCAAGTAAATAACTAATTATAATTATGGTGAATGCTATAAAGAAAATAACAAGGTACAAGTGACAGCATATATCTAGAAGACTTAACCCACTTTGGGAGGACCAGGGCAGATTTCTCTGACAAAGTGAGCGGAGACTGACACCCAAAAGATGAGTAGGAGTGAGGTGAATTCTAGAGAAATGTTTGGGGCCGAGGGTGTTAAATTGATGAAATCATAGAAACTTTATGGCATTGAAAACAAATTTGTATGAGTATGGCATAAGGAAGCCAGGGAAAGTTAGAGAATTAAAATAAGATAGGGGCCAGACTCCATAAGACCATGTAAACCATGAAGGTGATCATTGGACTTTATCCTAGGTCAACAGAAAACCTTTGTGGTTTTTAAGGAAGGAATTATGAGATTTGGGTTTTTAAAGTATAGTTTTAGTTGCTATGTAGAGAAGAGTGGAGGGCAAAAGTGAATGTAAGAGGAATAGGAAATTGTCAAAGGAGAGACGATCATGGCTTGGACCAGAGTAGGAAGATAGATCAGTAAATGATTTTGAGAGATATTCAGAAGTTAGAATCAAGGGAATTCTTTGATTGATTGGATTTTGGATAAATGGAAGCAGCAATTAAAACTTTTCAAAATTTTGGCTATAGAGGGAATAGAGAAAAAGGGTGGTAACTGGGAGAGAATGTGCTTTCTAAAGAAGGCTTTTCTTTTTTTTCAATTATTTATTACATGAGACCTTACTACTTACTTACTACATGGGAGAACATCTTAACTAATTTTTTATTCTAGTATAAAGGGGCAAGTAGAAAATGAAAGAGTGAAGACAGGTTAAAAGGGATAATAGCATTAAGTGCCTGATATGTCCAGAGGATATGGGATCCACTGTCAAGATGGAAAAATTACTTTAAGAGGCACCACACAAGCATTCTTTCAGAAGCGAATGCACAGAGGATGGGTACAAATGCAGGTAGATATGTAGTGTTGGTGGGATAATGGTGTGGCTCTCACTTTCTTGATGAAATAGTTTGTTAAAGTCGGGGGAGAGGGAAGAATGATAAAAAGACAATTTGAAGAAGTCATTTTCACTGAGTGAGATGACTAGTGAATAAGTGGGATTTTTGTGGGTCTCAGGTTGGTAACAGAATTTACAATCTGTGTATATTTTCTCTAGCTTAAGGCAACAGCATAAGGCTAAGCACAGAGAATACTAATTTATTCATTCAAAGTTGGGGTTCTGTCAGGCACTGAAGGTAGTGGGGGGGTTTAAGATGTGAACAAGTGAGTGATTCCTTTGAGTGAACGTCAGATGTAAGTAAGCTAGAGATTGGAGGAATTAATGATTTCTGAGGTTACTAAGTCCCGGGTGTGATGATGGTAGTATGGAAGAGAATGCCATTGCCTCCCACCTTGTCATTTTATTCTCAATGGGCCATGTCCCAAAAACAGCCAGAATCAAAATTAGTAAGACATCCAACTTGGGTCTAAGTGATAAAATTTCCATTTTTGCATGTTAGAGAATCAACAAGACTCTTTTCCTCATAAGAGTTTGAGAACCAACTAAAATTTTCCACACAACAAAATCCAAATAATTTTTTAATTGGAAAGAAAAATTAAAAAAATTAGAGACCTCTGCTATATACAACAGCTAAGAGAATTTAAGTAAAGAGAAGCAGAAACAAAGACTAGGATATAACCAATAAAGTTTAAACTTAAACTTGTGTTTATTAACTATATAATATAAGCTACGTACGTAATAGAAAATGTGGATGATGAGATAAAAATGTTGTGGGTGTATGTGTACAATTTCCACTACTCTATTCCTGAACATCAGGAGTCATCTGGTCCACCCCGCTTTGGGAAACTGGTATGGAGTATTAGTAATCTTTTAGGCCAGTAAATATTTCCCCTAGTCCTAAACTAACAGCAGTGGTATTAATGAGTAAATGCAAGCAGATCAATCTGGTTACACAGGAACTCTCCCATTGACATGCTGTAATTCAGAAGCCACCACACTTGGAAATTAGGAATCTCATTAGTTCTTTAAATTTGAGGACATAGTGGTCTTTGGAGATTTTGGGAAACTGTGGTCCCCCTTTTTGTCACTCAAAAGGAAGAAAAAATAGCAATATTTTCCAGGTCAACTTCCCTTTATTATGATCATTAGCATGGAAAGTTTTGTTAAAATAAAAAGCCCTTCCAGAAATTAAAAGTTCTTGCTAAAGTTTGTATTTTTATTTGCACCTGAACTTGAGTGGCAGAAATGGTGATAGAGGAATAAGAGATTTTAGACAGGGCCAGGATCAGTGGTTTCTTTGATCACTTTTAGTCCACAAATCTTGAATGAGGTTCTGCCGAGTGCAAGAAACTTAGACAAGAAACAAAAATAAATAAAATGACTCAACCCTCTTGACCTTATGGTAACATTAGGGACACAAACTAGAACTGTGACATAATTTGCACAAAAAATACATCAGTTATTCTTGGTAATGTGGGGTAGCATTCAGAGGAATGAGATGGCTGGCCTTCCGGTCGAGAAGGCAAAGCAGGTAAATGCTGTGCTTGCCTCCTCCCATGACCACATCAGAATTACAACTAAATTACAGAGGAGTCATCACTGAGAGCCACCTGAAGACGAGCTAAATAGAATTCCTATAACTACGAATATAAAGAAGAAGCCAGTTTGAGACTGGTAGGGGCACACATACAAAATGGGTGATTCCCAGTGTGATGGTTAGTAAATAGGAGGGATATCTCGGTTGCTTGCTGAGGTCTGCCCCCTGAGGAGCAAGGGGTCCCAGCCCCACACCAGGATCCTCAACATAGTGTTCCAGTGCCTTGAAGTCCCCGTAACAACTGGCTGTGAAAACCAGTGGGGACCGCAGCTAATACTGAGGGCTGCTAGATACTGAGGCACTGCTGGACAAAAAGGCATTAGTCACAGACTCACGAACTCACTTGCTCAGCATTCCTGTGCTGGGGCAGCAGTTCAAAGATCACCAGAGACTTGGTGAGGAGCTGAATTGACAAGCTTCAGAGCAAGGGCTGGAGGGGCAGGGGTCAGGGCAGCTCTCTAGGGATAGGAGTGCTGACAGACACCATTGTTCCTTTGTTGAGCACCCCCCTCCACAGAGCTGGTATGTGCAGGCAGGGGCCAAATCTGAGCTCTCCATTAACTTGGCCAACACCATTCGGCCCACCTGATAGTTCTCTGAGACCTTGACATACCCAACTGAGACACCAGCTCAAACCTCTTTCAGTGTATCCTCCATGCAAGCAGCCTCACTTGGCCCTTGCAGGGGGAAAAAAAGTGTTTCAAAGGTCCACAAACCCCAAACAAGCAGCAGCTGGCCTCGGTGTGCCCAGTACTTCTTCCTAAGCAACACCAAATGAGGCAGTAGTGTCAGCCAGCCTCGGTTCATGGCCAATCCTCCCTGCTGCCTCCAAGCCCAGCACAGGTGGCAACCAAACCCAGACCACTTTGTAACTCCTACCAGGTAGCACCAGTTCAACACAGACAGCAGCTGACCTTAGTTGCAACAGAGCCCCTCCCAAAAGGACCCAGAATAAATACACCCAGTGGCCAGTTTCAGACCACACCATAGCACCAACCAGCCAGCTCCACAAATGATATACCTCGGGTATATTCAGCAGATACCAGAGCCTTGCTAAAGTGAACCCCATTACAAGGGTTCAGCCCCCACAAAAAAAAAGCTTATTTACTGTAGTTACAACCATTCTTCACAGCCAGTCAATCTAAGGGTTCAATCCCAGCCACTGATGTACCAACAACAATCAAGGCTCAAACAGCAGGACACATACAACCCACACAAAGGACACGCCTGGAGTAGCTAATTCAAGTAACCAGGGAGACTATGCCACTGGGCACCAAGCACACAGTATTTAAAGCCACTCTGCCAAAACAGGAGAGGTGGCAGATATACCTAACACAGAAAAAGAGTCAGCCAAAATAAGAAAACAAAGAAACATGTCCCAAATGAAGGAATATGATAAAATTCCGGAAAAGAACTGAACAAAATGAAGACAAGCATTCAACCAGATGGCGAGTTCAAAACACTGGTTATAAGGATTTCAATGAACTTAGGGGAAGAAAAATGTACTCATTGAGAATTTTAACAGTGAGAAAACATAAAAAAATGGAGATAGAAAATAAAAAAAGACAGTCATAAATAAAGAGCACATTAACTGAAATGAATAATACATTAAAGGTAATCAACAGAACAGATGAAACGATCAAACCAGCAGTCTGCAACAAGGCAGTAGAAAGCACCCATTTGAAACAGCAAAAAAAAAAAGTAGTTTAAGGGACTTACATCAAGTGTACTGATGTTTGCATCATAGGTGTACAAGAAGGAAAGGGGAGGGAGAGCAAGGAATTGAAACCTGTTTGAAAAAGCAATGACCAAAAAAAAAAAAAACTTACCTAACCTTGCAAAGCAAATACACATACAAGTCCATAGACTACAGAGTCCCAATCAAGATGAACCTAAGGAGACCCACACCAAGACACATCATAATTAGAAGGTCAAAGACAAAAAGAGAACCTTAAAATCAGAGAAAAACATTAGTTATAAGGGAGTTCCCATAAGACTCAGCTGATTTCTCAACAGAAACTTTGCAGCCACAAAGGATTGCCACAAAATATTCAGGGTGATGAAAAGCAAAGACCTGCAATCAAGATTACCCAGCAAAGCTATCATTTAGAATCAGGACAAATAAAGATACAATAAAAAAACTAAAGGGGTTAATCACCACTAAACCAATATTACAAGCAATATTAAAGGAACTTCTTTAAGAAAATGTCAAAAATATGAAGAAAAAGGCCCTGGCTGGTGTAGCTCAGTGGATTGAGCACAGGCCTGAGAACCAGAGGATCACAGTTCGATTCCCAGTCAGGGCACATGCCTGGGTTGCAGGCCAGTTCCCAGCAGGGGATGCACGAGAGGCAACCATACATTGATATTTCTCTCCCTCTCTCCTTCCCTTTCCCTCTAAAGACAAATAAATAAATACTTTTTAAAAAAATGAAGAAAAAGGAAACAAAAAATCTCAAGATCAAAGGCAAATACATAAGAAAAGCAGTAGCTCAACCAATATAAAGCTTGTACAAAAAAGGCAAAAGTATGAAGATCATGTGTAATTACAATAAATTAAGGGATACACATAAACACACCCAAAAGATCTAAAAATAATGACAAATGGATGAATATGGAGGGGGGAGCAAAAATTGTAGTGACTATTCTAAACAGTTTGGCATATAGGAAGCACATAATAACTACAATCCATAAATCTACAAGACATATACAAGAAATAAGGAGACAGGAATCCAAACACAACATTAAAGAAAGTCATCGACATAAAGAGAGCAAGAGGATAAGAAAAGAATAGATAACTACAAAAATCATCAGAAAGCATTAATAATATATCAATACTACATACTTATCAATAATTACTTTAACTGTAAATGGACTAAATATCCCAAACAAAAGACATAGAGTGTCTGAATGAATAAAAAAACAAGACCCATACTTATGTTGCCTACAAGAGACCCTGTTCAGATCAAGAAAGTAAAGGGATGGAAAAAAATATTTCATGCAAATGGAAATGAAAAAAATATGGGAAAGCAATACTTATAATCAGAGGAAATAAACTTTAAATCAAGGGGATTAATGAGACAAAGAAGGTCACTTCCTAATGATAATGGGAGCAATTCAACAAGAGCACATAACTGTCATAAACATCTATAAACTCAATGTAATAGCACCTAAATATATAAAGCAAATATTAAGACGTAAAGGGAGATATTGACAATAGTACAATAATAGTAGCAGCAGATGTTAACATCCCCTTGTTGTCAATGCATAGATCACTCAGAAAATCAACAAGGAAACGGAGCCTTTAAATAATGCAGTAGACCAGATGAAGTTAATTGGTATTTTTGGAACATTTCACCCAAACGCAGCTAAACATATCTTTTTTTTCAAATGCACATGGAACATTTTCCAGGATATACTGTGTGTTAGGGCATAAAACAACTCTCAATAAATTTAAGAGGATAGTAATCCTATCTAGCATTTCCATTCACAATGGTATGAAACTAGAAATCAATTATAAGAAAACTGAAGCCCTGACTGATGTAGTTCAGTTGGTTGTAGTGTTGTCCCATAGCCAAAAGGTCATGGGTTAAATTCCCGGTCAGGGCACATACCTAGATTGTGGGTTTGATCCTTGGTCCAGGCATGCATGATCCCCTGTCCAGACACATGGGAGGCAACTAACTGATGCTTCTCTCACACTGATGGTTCTCTCTCTCCCTTCCTATCTCTCAGAAAGCAATGAAAAAAAAAATGTCCTCAGGTGAAGATTAAAAAAAATTTTTTAACTGAAAAACACACAAACACATGGAAGCTAAATAACATAATAACTAAACCATGAATGTGTTAACTATGAGATCATGCAAGAAATCAAAAGATACTTTACAACATAAGAAAATGAAAACACAATGACTTAAAAATTTATGGGACACAGTCAAAGCAGTTTTAAGAAGGAAATTCATAGCAGTATAGGTCTACCTGAAGAAATAAGAAATATCTGAAACAATCTAACCTTACACCTAAAGGAACTAGAAAAAGGGGAACAAAGTCCAGACTAGAAGGAAGGAAATAATAAAGAACAGAATGGAAATAAATGAATTAGAGTCTAAAAAAAAACAATAGAAATGATTAATGAAACCTAGAGCTGGTTCTTTGAAAAAATAAACAAAACTGCTAAAACCTTTTTTATCAAGAAAAAAAGAGAGAAGGGCCAAATAAATAAATTCAGACATGAAAGAGAAGTGAGAACTGACATCACAGAAATACAAAAGAGTATAAGGAAATACAATGAACAATTATGTGCCAAAAAATTGGACAAACTAAAAGAAATAAATAAATTCCTAGAAACATACAATCTTCAAGATTAAATCAAGAAGAAACAACAACTGAACAGAAAGATAACTACCAAGGAAATCAAGGCAGTAATCAAAAAACTCTCAGCATACAAAAGTCCTGGACCAAATGGCTTCACAGGTGAATTTTTCCAAATATTCAAAAAAATTAATATCTATCCTCAAAGTATTCCAAAATATTACAGTGGAAGGAAGCCTCCCAAACTCATTTTTACAGGGTCAGAATTTCCCTAATACCAAAACCAAAAACACTACAAAATTGTTATAGGCCAATATTCCTGATGAACACAGGTGTAAAAGTCCTTAACAAAATATTAGCAAACCAAATTCAACAACACATTTAAAAGATCATATATCATGATCAAGTGGGAATTTATTCCTGAGATGCAAGGCTGGATCAATATCTGAAAATCAATTAAAGCGATACACCACTTAACAAAATGAGCAATAAAAATCATATGATCATATCAATAGATGTAGAAAAGCATTTTACAACATCCAACATCCATTTATGATAAAAATTCTCAGCAAAGTGGTGATAGAGGGAATATACCCCAACATAACAAAGGGCATATGTGACAAACCCACAGCTATCATATTCAGTGGTGAAAACCCGAAAGTTTTTTCTTTAAGATCAAGAATACAAGGATGTGCATTGTTACCACTTAGATTCAACACAGTATTGGAAGTTCTGGCCACAGCAATCAGACAAGAAAAGGAAATAAAAGGCATCCAAGTTAGAAAGGAAGAAGTAAAATTGTCATTATTTGCAGAAGACATGATACTATACAAAAAGAACCCTAAATAATCCTCAAAAAAACAAAAACAATGATCATTATGAATAAATTCATTAAATAAGCATAGTACAAACTTGACATTCAGAAATTGGTTGCACCCTGGCCAGGTAGCTGAGTTGGTTAGAGCATCATCCCAAAACACCAAGGTTGTAGGTTCAATGCCTGGTCAGAGCACATACAAGAAACAACCAATGAATGCATAAGTAAGTGGAACAACAAATTGATGTTTCTCTCTTTCTCTGTCTCTCTTTCTCTAAAAATCAGTAATTTTAAAAAATAGGTTATATTTTTATACATTATCAGACAGAGAAACTAAGAAAACAATCCCATTTAGAATTCTATCAAAAAATAATAAAGTTCTGAGGAATAAATTTAACCAAAGGGTAAAAGACCTGTACTTGGAAAACTATAAGGCAATAAAGAAATAAAATAAAGATGATGCAAATAAACAAAAGCACATAACTTTAAAATGTTTATACTACCCAAAGTAGTCTATAGATTCAATGCAATCCCTATCAAAACATCAATGACATTTTCTCACATTTTATAATCCTAAAATGTAAATGGAGCCACAATCCTAAAATTTAAATATAACCAACAAAAGACTCTAAATAGCCAAAGCAGTCTTGAGAATAAATATTATAGTTAGATGTGTCACACTACCTGATATCAAACTATTCTATAAGGTTATAGTAAAAACCAGCATGGTACTCACATAAAAACAGACGTAGAGATTTTTGGAATAGAATAGACAATCCATAAATAAACCCATGCCTATGCAGTCAATTAATATAAGACAAAGGAAGCAATAATATGCAATAGGGTAAAGCCAGACTCTTCAATAAGTGGTGTTGGAAAAACTACAGACACATGCAAAAATAAATAAAACTATCACTTCCTTACATATGTAAGAATAAATTCAAAGTGAATTAAAGACATAAATGTAAGGTCCTAAACCATAAAACTCATAGAAGAAAACAATAAGCAGTAAACTCTTTAACATTGTTTGTAGTTATATATACATATATATATGTATACACACATATATATGTATATATAGCTTTTATATGTCTCCTCGGGCAAGGGGAACAAAGGAAAAAAAATGGGACAAATCAAACTAAAGGTTTTTTGCACGGTGAAGAGTACCATCGATAAAACAAAAAAGACAACTACTAAAAAGAAAAGATATTCATGTCAATGATAACTCCAATAAGGGGTTAATATCCCAAATATATAAGGGACACACATGCAACTTAATATCAAAGAAAGAAAGCATTCCATTAAAAAATGGACAGAGGACCTGAGTAGACATTTCTCCAAAGAAGACATATATATGGCCATAGACATATGGAAAAGTGCTCAAAATCATCAGGAAAATGCAAATCAAAACAACGAAACATCACTTCACACCTGTCAGAGAGGCTATCATCAATAAATCAACAAACAAGTGTGGCCAGGATATGGAGAAAAGGGAACCCTCATGCACTCTTGATGGAATTGTAAATTGGTGCAGCCATTACAGAAAACAGTATGGAGGTTCCAGAAAAAAACAACAGCAGAACTACCATACAAGCCATCAATTTACTTGAAGAAATCCAAAATATGCACTTCTATGTTCACTGCAACATGATTTATAACAACCAAGCTATGGAAGCAATCTAAGTGTCCATCAATAGATGAACAGATGAAAATGTAGTACATATGTATAATGGAATATTACTCAGCCATAAAAAAGAATGAAATCTTGTCATTTGTAACAGCATGGATGGAACTAGAGAATAATATGCTTCGTGAAGTCAGTAAGAGAAAGACAAATGCCATATGACTTCACTTATACGTGTAATATAAAAAAACAAAATACATGAGCACACACAGATGCAAAGAACAAATGGGAGGTTGCCAGACGGGAGGGGTTTGGGGGCGATTAGTTAAAAAAGAGAAGGGATTAAGAAGTGCAAACTGACAGTTATAAAAACAGTCGTGGGAAGGTAAAGTATGGCACAGGGAATATAGTCAATGATGTTGTAATAACTCTATCGTGTTCGATGGGTACTGGTCTTATTGGGCTGACCACTTCATAAGTAGTGTGTCTAATCACTGTGTTGTACACTTAATATTGTATGCCGACTGATATATAAAAACATTAAGCAGAGAGAATGTTATGGATGAGGAGGCATTACAGGGAAACAAGATTTAAATACCTAAGGTAGAGAGTGAAAGTGCTCAGAATATGCCACCCCAAAATATGCCATTTTGGCATATTGACTATTTTGAGCCTAAGGCACTAGGAAACAGACGATGAGTAAGGGCTCTCTGACCTCCCATTTCCACCTAAAATCAGGTTTTAACAATTCCCATGAGAAAAGTTCTTTCCTCCTGCTAGGAAGAGAACATTCCTAACACCATATACTGGGGATTGATGCTGAAATGGACCTATACAAACCTACTAAAATAACACTTATCTCCCATTATTTTGCCTCATATATTTAAGTCACTGTCCCACAATCACTGCTCCTAGCCTAAGCCCCTTTGTCTTATTCACATCCCCACAACTTGTCATTTTTTTGTGTGTAAAAAGGTATATAAATTTTTGAGCCTTATGGCTTCTTTGGATCTTCATTTTCCTTCCGGGAATTCCTACTTGCATGTAAAAATACATAAATTTGTATGATTTTCCTCCTGTTATCTATGTCAGATTAATTCTTAGGCCCAGACACAAAACCCAAGTGCAAAGAAGGAAGTTTTTCCTCCCCTAAAAAAGAAGAAATCATTCCAGATGAAAAGAACCTCCAGAAGCAGTGTGAAAAAAATAAAAGTCGTATTGCTGAAACAGTGAGGTAATAAATTTGGCTGAGTATGGGATTCACATTAGAATGAGTTCAGAAGTAAAATAGAAGGATATGTTAATGCCAGACTGTCGACTTTGCCATCGTCTGAAAAAGGTGCATCACTGAAGTTTTTGAGAAGCAGTGATGTGTATTATTTTAGGAGGGCTTATCTGGTTATTATTAAGTGGCCGCTGATATAGTCTTGCTGAATAGAATAATGGTTTGAAGGAAGAATTGAAAAAATATATATATAGATGTAAACATTGTTAGGGAAGGGGACACAAGGAAGAGAGTGTAAACATGATAACTGACTGGTAGAATCACAAAACCAATACAGACATAGATAAGGAGAAATGATTTATTGGAAACCTTTGCCAGGTTTTGAGTTAGAGCTGACAGTAAGACATGTATGTAGAAATATCCATCAACAAGCAGCTGTAAATATGAACCTAAATTCAGATAAACAGTGCAGATTTAAGACTCACACTCTTAGGATAGTGTAGAAAGAGAAAAACATAGCTGAGAAACCAAAGACAAGCATCATTTAAGAGTTAAGCAACTAGAGTGAGGGCCTAAAATAAATGTAACTATGTCCCAGATGCTAAGAAATCAAAAAGGTTTAAATAAGGAAAAGGAAGTGATTTTCAATGATAGTTGCTATGGAACTATTAAATTCACTTGTAATAATTAAGAGTCATTTGTAACATTTGGGAGCTTTATAGTTTACCATTTCATCTTCTCAGGAATAACCAGGAAATTAGTATCCAATTCTTTTTTCCATATCTTGGGCTAGGGTTAATTCTTTTTGTACCCTTGCTTGGGATGGGAGTTGAAGCTCATTCGTAAATACATTCCCATAGACCTCATTTTGCTTCTACCTACTGTAGGTTTTTGTTAAATGCACAAACAAGCAAAGCACCAAACAAAAAACTAATATGGGCACTCCTTGCACGCCTGGTCTTCTAATTCAAGAGCCGGTGAAAGGTTGTCCATCTGCATATGCTGTAGTGCAAACAAAACGGTGAGACCTCCAGACAGCCCATGGCTCCTTAATTCAATTTACACAAGACCATGAGTAAGGAGTAGTGGACGGCAAACAGGAGAAAGCCCGAGACTAGAAAACAGGACTGATTTTAGGATTTCTAATAAAGGGCAATCTGGTGCTTGCTGTTTAGCTTGCAACACAACCCCCTCAAATTTTCTCAGTTGAAAAAAAGATAGTGGTCCCCGAAAAACTAATGAAAATCACATACTCCCCGCACTAAAATGCCCTTTGTTATGCTTTCTTTTGCGTGGGGTTGGAGGTAGCGATCTCACACGAATACTACCATCAACTCTCGCTGTCTCAACTGTCCTGTGTCTCTGCATCTGCGCAGGTGCAGGAGCAGGCGCAGGCGCAGGAGGCTGCAGCCCAGGGACAGCCAGGGGCGGGGGGGCGGGGCTAGACGCGTTTGCTGCGTGATCGCAGTGTCGGCGGCACCTCCCCGGAAATCTTGTGTTAATGCACGTCCAAGGCACTGAGAGTGCTTCCTGGAGCACAGAAGAGGCCCCAAATCATGTGATGGCGGTGTTCTCAGGGAGTTGTTTTTGAAGCTGTCCCTGAAGTGACAGCAGACAGCCACGAACCCTGCACTACGGAGAACCAGGCCGCCCAGAAAGCCGAGCAACTGGAGCCGCTTTGCCAGGTGTTCAGGTCTGGCCCTGCAGGTGGCGCGGGCGGTGAGCTGAAAGAGCAATGGGCGCCCCTACCCGTTTTGTTTGGGCTTAGATCCTGGGGGCTGAGGATGTGGAGTTGGCTAAGTCAACCGGCCACCTATTTCGGTATCTGGGAATTCCGACTCCCTTCGGTGTCCGCGAGTCCCAGAGGCTCGGATTCTTGCCGGACCTTGGTGCGGGCTCACCTCGCTTATTGGGGTGAGGGTGGGAAGGGTGAGGTAGCCTTGACGGGAGCGTCACCAGGAGTTTCTTTTTCAGGTGTGGCTTTTGAACGCGCGTGAGAAAAGGGTTCATCATGGCGGATGTGAGTTAACACCCCCACACAAGAGTAAGGAGAGGGTGGAGAGTTTGGAGACTACTGGGCGGGGAGAAGTAGCGCTTCCCGAGTAGAAATTTGTCTCCTTTTACACCCCGCGCCCCTTAATTATTTTCTCTGGGCTGTGGAGTGAGAGACCCATGAATGGATTTGCTTGGGTTCCGAGTGGGGCCTGGAATGGGGATGGAGGACACCAAGGTGCTCTTTCCACTCCCTCAATCCTGCATCCATAAGAGAGACTCTGAACATTTACCATTTTTGAGTTTCTAAAGTGGTTTGCTGTTTGGAATCCTTTTTTTCAGCAAGTGGTCATGGTTCTCTTTCTAGATTTATTGTAGCAATTTTAGTTGATTTCCAGCTGATGTCTCTAGAAGGCCAATAAAAGTCAAATTCAAAGTTTAGATTTGAATTTGTGATAATTACTAGAAACAGCAAGAAATTAATACTCATACTAATGTTTATATTTTGCGTCCTGTTACTTTGCATATATACATGCTGGGTGTTCTAAATATTGAACACTTACTCATTTTAGGAGGTAGGCACCATCATCCCTGCGTTATGAATGAGGATGATAAGGCACAGGAAGATCAAGTAACTTGCTTCAGATTACACCACTAGTACTTGTGGAGTCAAGATACCAACCCAGGCAGTTTGGCTCCAGAATCCATCTGACTGTTACATTAAAAAGTCATTCAGCATTAATATGAATATGCTTTTTTTAGGTTCAAGATTATGTGTTTCAACATTAAGCAACATTTTATTTCTTTATTACTCCATTTTTGGGTGTCTTCCGTTATACAGGGTCTGGCAGAAGTAATGCCTGCTTGAGTGTGGTTGGTAGGGTAATTATGGTTGTAATAATGTATAGTTTTTTTAATGTATTTATTTTTAGAGAGAAGGGGAGGGAAGGAGAAAGAGAGAGAGAGACATTAATGTGTGGTTGCCTCTCACGCGCACCCTACTGGGCACCTGGCCCCCAACCCAGGCATGTGCCCTGACTGGGAATTGAAACTGCAACCCTCTGGTTCACAGGCTGGCACTCAGTCCACTGAGCCACACCAGCTAGGGCATAATTTATCGTTTTAACTTGAACATTTCACCTAAAATGTCATATGGTATGCTTGAATGTGATGCTGTGTTACAGAATTACATGCTTTTGATTTTGTAATAAAAGACTTTGTAATAAAAAGGGGGTGTTATTTGTGCTGGACCTTGTATTTCTGAAACCATATTAGCCAGGCATAATCAAATCACTAAATACTGTATCTGCTTGGCATCTGCTTTGCAAAGGTTTTGGTAATAAGGGTTGTAGCTGAAATAATGATTAAGGTATAATTCCTCTCCTTCAGGGCTTTATAGTTAAAAAAAATAGTATGCAAGTGATCATAGATTTGTGTGGAAAACTCAAAGGAGAGAGGGATTACCTCTAATTTGTGTCTATCAGGAAAGCTTGATTGGAGGATTTGGTGGTTGGTATTAGCTCTAAATGATGAGTAGCAATTTTTTAAAAAGTAAGAGAGGGGAAATATTATTAAAAGAATGAATAGCCTAAGCAGTTCCAGAGATAGGAAAGGGAGAGGTATATATGGAAGAGTTGTGAATAGTCCAGTTTAGTGGGAGCTGATGATGTGTATAAGGAGGTGTTAGGAGGCAGGGCTATAACTTAGTCATAGGCCATATTTTAGAGTCTCAAACATCCAAAGAATGTATATATACTTCAGTAGATAGTTAGCCATTCAAACATTGGTTCTCAACCTTGGTTGCACAGGGAATCATCTGGGGAGCACCTCCAACCCAGGCATCAGTGTGTATGTGTGTGTGTGTGGGTGGGTGGGTGTGAATGCTCGTCATATGTTATCCATAGCCAAAGTTGAGAACCACTGCCATTATGGCTTTAGAATGGAAAATATGACTCTTCGCACTGAATGAGATAGAAACATGAGATCAGCATACCAATTGGGATGTTAGTGCAAGTCATTAGTAATAAATGAAAATAAACTGTAATGTCAGTTGAAAAGAAGATCAGTTTAAAAACATTTGACTTCACAAGTGATTTAAAAGTAACAAATTTGAGGTTAGGGTTAAATTACTTTTAGTTTCAAACCTGAATAATGGGGTTTGTAGTGCCATTAGTAGGAACAAAATGAGGAAATTTGGATTTTATATGAACTGTGATGAGTTGAGATTTTTTTTGTGTATGTTTAAAATGAGAGCAAAGATACACTGGTGGTAACAAATGAACATTCAGGTTTGGAGAATTGTAGGGTTTAGAGGTTGAAAACAACAGATAATATGATTTATCTCTGCAGAGCTCATAATTGATACCTGATTGTCAGTGAAATTCCCCAGATGAGAGAGTGTAATAAGACAAGTAAAATGTCTTATATTTCTTTTGTCTTAATTATAATCCACATTAAACACTTGACATACATTGTCATATATTTAGTCGTGTGAGGAATTGAATTTTAGAGAAGTAAGTCAACTTCCTCAAGATTGTTAACATGATGTAACAAAGTGTATATATAGATGTGGAAAGATGTTCATAATATGTTCTCAAATGAAGACACCAGTAGCAACAGGATGTAAAATAATATGAATAGTCTGATCTTAATTTTATAGTTAATATATATTTATGTTTTCCATTTCCAGATAGCCAATCACTTTCTCAGTAAACTTCTAAAACTATTTTATGATATAGGTTCTGCTGTTGTTCCTACCCAACAAATATTGAAACTGAGATTTAGAAAAAAGGGTTAACTTGCTTCAAGTCACACAACTAATGTGTCAAAATGAGAAAGAGAAAGAAAACAGAAGCAAGGAAGGTTATAAATGTTAACTTAGGATACCTGGAATGTGAATGGGACAGAATCTAAGGAACTAGTGCAAGACATGTTATATGATTTCTTTACTATCCTCTTTCAGGACCTAAAGCGATTCCTGTATAAAAAGTTACCAAGGTAAAAAATTATTAATTTGTCATTAAAGAAATTCTGCATAACCTGCTATTTTTATATAGTGTTTTGTTTCTTACTATTTTATACTAATATTGTGTGTCTATTATGCTATTGTTTTGCACTGTAAATACCTAGTATATCCCTAGGTAGCATAAGCGATGTCCTTTGAATTTGCAGCTAAATAACAGGGTGTTGAGAGGTTAAAAGACTTAAAGGTTAAACAGCTGGTGGTTACTGGAGAGCTAGAACTCATTTCTTGCCACATTAGAGCTCTTTCAAATATACTATCATAGCAGTTTACTGGATTATAGTTTGAAGTCATTAGAGTAATTTAAGGGGAATGAACTAAGAACTTGTCTGTACTTTTAATATTGCTTTTAAGACCTAATTGTCAAGTCTACACAATCCAAAATGCTAGACCTAGGCAGCACTTTATACTTGAATACTTACAAGGCTTCCTTTAGCCTGCACATAGTCCATGTGATGCACCATTTTATATTTTTATTGTTGTTCAAGTACAGTTGAATCCGTTTTCACCCCACCATGACCCCCCACCCCACCCATCCCCACCTCCCACCCTGGAACCTACTCCTTTGGCTTTGTCCCTGTGTCCTTTATACATGTTCTTTGATGACCCTTCCCCTATTTTTCCTCTCCCCATTCCCCTCTGGTTACTATCAGTTTGTTCTTTATTTCAGTGTCTCTGGTTATATTTTGCTCACATGTTTGTTTTATTGATTAGGTTCCACTTAAAGGTGAGATCATACAGTATTTATCTTTCACTGCCTGGCGTATTTCACTTAGCACAATGCTCTCCAGTTCCATCCATGCTGTCACAAAGGGTAGGAGCTCTTTCTTTCTTTCTGCAGTGTAGTATTGTTACAGAACAGGGCCAAGGGGGGTACGATAGTACTATTACTGAAAGTACCCCCCTCTAGGTTTGCATTGTCTGCCACCAGAGGAGAGACATCTCTCAATGCCAGAGATTTGTGAAAAGAAAAGGAAATGTTTATTTAAAGCTATACAGACTTAAAGTAGTGACCTAATGTTTTCATTAAAATATCAAAGTCCTTTAGGATATCCACAGATGCACACCGTGCTTCCTTCTCCCTCTGCCCTAAACTGGGGTACCGTATCTCAGGAAAAGAAGTAGATTCAGGCTCCCAACACCATCAGCTATGTTATCGGCCAGGATCAAGCCACCTGGTTCTCCTTGGCAAAGCTGTGAGGGGTCCCCACTCTGCCAAAACTGCGTGGCTCTCCCCTTAATGGCTGCCATGTCTCAGTTTAAACCCCTGTGCCAATCCTCCTCTGCAGCCCCACTTCCGACTCCTCCCACAGTCGGCTACACATGTCAGCACTCCAGTATCCTTCCAGCTTTACTGGGCTGCCAGAGTGTGTCTGGGCAGGCGTGGCCACATGCCATGGAGCCATTCATCTCCAAGCTCTCACACAGGTGCTGTAACCAGGGGGAGTTGCCTCCCAGTTACATCTTGGGTGGAAGTCACTTCCATCCTCCTGGCTCAAAGCGAGGCCATAGCTAATTAACATATCTATGAAACTAGTTAAAGGTTATAGATACGTTAAATGGCCATGCCAGAGGTTAGCTGCAAAGCTGTTGCTATATAAAACAGCTCTGCATGTCCCTGCTCCATGTGTCCCTTCCCCCAACTCACACCTGTTGGGGGAAGGGATGAGGACATCTTATATATCTTTCTAATATTTCCTGGACACCTTGAGTTCTGGACCCCATTCCAAATCCCTATTTGGGGCCCCCTTCTTGGCTGTACCCTGTTACAGTATTCCATTGTGTAAATGTACCACGCTTTTTTTATCTACTCATTTGCTGAAGGGCACCTAGGTTGCTTCCAGTACTTGGCTATTGTGAATTGTGCTGCTATGAACATTGGGGTGTATAAGTTCTTTTGGATTGATGTTTCAGGATTCTTAGGGTATACTCCCAGCAGTGGTATTGCTTGGTTAAAAGGCAGTTCCATCTTTAGTTTTTTGAGGAAATTCCATACTGTTTTCCACTGTAGCAGCACCAGTCTGCAATCCCACCAACAGTGCACTAGGGTTCCCTTTTCTCCACATCCTCTCCAACACTTGTTTGTTGATTTGTTTATGATGGCCATTCTGACTGATGTGAAGTGGTATCTCATTGTGGTGTTAATTTGCATCTCTCTGATAGCTAGTGATGCTGAGCATCTTTTCATATGTCTTTGGGCCTCTGTATGTCCTCCTTGAAGAAGTGTCTGTTCAGGTCCTTTGCCCATTTATTAGTTGGGTAGTTTGTCTTCCTGGAATGCCATTTTATAAAATAGGCTCTTGTGCTGAGGACAGCAAATTTCATTTTAGAAATTTTACTGATTGAAATGACTTTGTCACTTTAGTTCAATTAAAATTTGCATTTAGTTTTATGCAAAATGATAGCTTAGAGTTAAGGGCGTGAGAGAGAAGAATATAACTTCAGACATCCGTTCTCATATTCCAGAATAACTGAGTAACCCTGGAGATAATATAGCAGGATATGTTATTTTTTATTTTTTTAAAAAATTTCTATCCTCCAAATCTGTTAGAAGTCAAAAAGGTTTTAGATGTCAGTTTATTTCTATGGGTAGGGAAAGAAAACCCTTGTTCGGATTTTTTTCTTGAATTGTTTGGTGTGACTTGCCTATTTACTGGTGCTTTACTCCAATTATAGACCACTAAAAATTAATGATATCATCTTCTGGTTTTGATTTATTTATATTATTCTTACATATTCAGGAAGAAGACACTCTTGCTGTGTTAAACAGTTGTTTGTTTCCACTGATTTTATGTTAATGCAATACTTAAATTGTTACCTTGTTCTTCTTAGTACTGGCTGCTGATTCCATTCTTAACCTAATGACTAGCAATACAGACAGTCCTAGCTTTGCACAGTATAAACATCGAGAATTTAGAGTATATTTATTTCTTTGTAAAAAAACTTATGGACCCTACATCCTTAAGACAAGGAACAGGCAGCTTTTCTGTGCCATGGCAAATAGGCATACTCCCAAGTTTGGATCAGCTTTCAACATTGTGTCCTTTGTGCTTTCCCTGTTGTGAAATATCTCTTGGAGAGTTCTTTAATGTGAAGTTTTTTTTGCCAGTGTCACTTCCTCTGGGACATCTTTATCCTTTTCATCCCAGCACTTTCTCATGTATGTCAGTAAGTCCACTTTACTGAGTTCCTCTGGCTGCACATTCCATGCAGAACAATGGTAATGTCAACCTTCTCTCAGCCAGCTATTTCTTTTTTTAACTCCACTTACTTTCTTTTCTGGTTTCACTTCCACGATGACCACTTTTCATTTCTTTGCTTTATTTCATCTTTATTGGCCTTATTGCTGTTATTTTTAATATCATTGGACCAGGTAAAAGTACATGTTTTGTTCTCTGCACAACAGATGCTCAGTGACCAATCACCAACACACTTTGAAAAAGGCAATGTGACTGGTTTTTGATCACAAGTATATCTGTTATTTGCAGTTATTTACATAATGATTTTTGAACTAAAGGGTTAGCGAGGTTTGTACCTCATGCAGTTAATTCTGTTACTATACCATACTTACTGACATTTGACCCATGGTGTTAAACGTGAATGGTGTTATTTAACTAAACTGGTAATGAAAATGTTTCCACATTGGGACTTAAAAAAATGAGGGCTTTCTGTATTTATTTCTATTTGGCTTCTTAGAGACTTACCATATTGAAAGGTTGATAAAATTGGTGATGATGATGGTAGGGGACGGGGGCAGTGTCACACTGATGACAAAATACAGAAACGGAAGCATAGTTGATATTCATAAAAACATAATGAAAATTGTTTTGTAATGAAAGGAAAAGGGTTAGCACTAGGTGGCGTTGAATTTTTCCATGATGATTGAGGCCAGTGTGATTTATATTTGACCATTTCTTCCTGAAAGTTAGGCATATTGCATCCCAAGAGCCAGAAGAAGGAAAAAGTAATAATATTGAACACCTGCACATAAATTACTAGAATACACACTTTGACTTGTGGCTAGATGTATGTAAAAGTTAAGGGGTTGGACACAGGCAGCCTGGCTTCAGAGCTGTGGGTCCAGGCTTTTAAATGTACTGCTGTTCCTCTCACGAGACCAAGTCGGACAGCTACAGATATTAATGGAATGTGGTTTTGTTCCTTTAAAAAATTCTCTGTTAAATACAGTTCTTGGATTTATATTTTAAGTCTAGTTGTGACACAAGCAGTCTCAGGCTTAAATAGTCACAACCTTGTATTTTAAAATAAGCATATGTTTCATCATTATATGAATAAAACTAAATATGATGTCTTTCATTACTAATGTAACATTTGCTTTTTGGGGAGTAAAAATGTTTTAGTAAGTGTAAGGTTCAGATTTCTGCAGAATATTTCATAAAATGGAATCCATCCTAAAAGAATAGTAGGGTGCCTGTCAGCGCATTGTAGGTATTTTCAGTTATTAGTAAAAATCTGTTCATGTTGTTCTTTGTTGACTATGTGTATAATTAGAAATGCCTTTTATATTTGTAGCCTAATTTCTTTGAGTGGTTACTCTAAGTATGTGAATACTTTTTCTACTTTGTTGGACATTTTATCTCTGTGAATTTGAAATCTATTAAAAAGAACATCTTTTTATTTATCTCCTCTCTTGGTGCATTAGTTGGCATTTAGATTAATGCAAAAAGAAAAAAAGAAGCTACCTATGGTGACACAGGTTTTTAAAACATTTTCGTAGTACTGTCTTACCCATTTTTTAATTTGCTTATTTTCTAGTAGGTAATACATTAAGTTCAATATTGAAAAGTTAATCAAAGGACATAGAGTGAGAAGTTTCTCATCACTGCCCTTCAGTCAGAGTGCCCCTCTCCTAAGCACCCACTGTTACATACAGGCAAACATGTGTAAACACATGTTTACATGTATACACAGAGTATTTCTTACAAATGACCGAAATTTATTTCTCCTACTTCTGGAGGCTGGAAGTCTGAAATCGGTGTCAACATGCTTGAGTTCAGGTGAAGGCCCTCTTCTGGGTTGTAGCTTGCAAACTTCTCCTATTGTCACAAAGGAAAGGAAGCTAGCTAGCTTTCTAGTCTCTTAGGAGGACACTAAGTGCATTCATGAGGGCTCCACCCTTGTGACCTAATACCTCCCAAAGGCCCCACCCCCAATACCATCACATTGGGATTAGGGTTTTAATATATGAATTTTGGGGGTGATGCAAACCTTTCATCTATTGGAACATACACACACGTATACCTACATGTGTTATTATATTAATAAGTTGCTTCTTGTACACACTATTCAAAACCATGTGTTTTTTCACGTAACATCTATAACTGAGATCAATCCTGCCCCGTACCTAAAGAGCTGTTTCTTTCTTTTTTATGTCCGCAGAGTATTCCATTGCACGTGTGTGTCATAACTTATTTAACTTGTTCTTCTTTGTGGATGGTTGGGTTTCCAATCTTTTACTGTTGAAATATTTTAAGAAATGGTGCTCTTGAGAAAGGCACAAAGTGCTGTGTGGTTGTCCAAGTATCTGCTGGATATATTTTTATATAACCTAGTTTTTAACTTAGAAGAATATATTTGTTTTATGTATTAATTTATATGGGGCATGTTTTAGTCCACCACTCATTTTAGCATTGAATGATAATAGAAAATAATACTAGTAAATATTTATACACATTGTTTCATCATTCTTATTTTTAACATGATGTAGATAAATGGCTTTGTTTGTAACATTTTCTCCTCAAATGGGAATAACACTTCTCTGACTTAAACATTTTTGACAATGGGATTTTTAAAAATGTAATTTCAGTATCCTAAGTTAATATGAATATTCTTCATTCCAAAGTTAAAATATTAAGGTTAACACCATAAGGAGTAGATAATTCTGGGCTATGTAGTAGGAACACTGAGCATATTTCTGAATTGTAACCTCCATGTGTTACAAGATAGTACGAGGCTCTAGGTTTTGTATAAATACTGCAAGTTTGTTTCCTCATTATAATTTTTAACACTATACTTTTGTGCTGTAGGAATTCTCACTAGTAATTTAATACCTAAATTGCAGTGATAAATTATGTCATTGTCAGGGAGCACAGATGATACCCTGATATTAATAATATTTTTGAATGTAAACTATGTACCAACCACATGTAGGATTTTATTAAATTTCACAATAGCCAAAAAGTACACTTATCTTCATTTTCAGCTTGTTAACTGAGGCCTAGAGAGGTTTTATAGCTGGCCCATGGTAGCATAAATAGTAAGCAGGAGAGCCTGGATGGAACCCAGGCCTTTATTTCAGAAATATAATCTTGACCATTCTGCTAGTGCTCCTTTCGTAGGCGTGGCTGGAGGGATTGCTGCAGGACCTTCATTCTTCCCATCCAGTTACTTCAGCTTAGAGATCTTTTTGCCCTTCTATTACTCAGAACCATACATGTAAGCTGAGCTGTTACTTCCTCAGAGAGGCCTTCCCTGACCCACCTGTCTAAATCAACCTCCCAGCCCCAATATAATTTCATGTTTTGTGAAGGCAGTGTGTTTGTTTTTGCTTAGCATGCTATTATAAATACTCAGTGCCACAAATAGTGGGCATTTGTTATTAGAATGCATGAAAGAAAAAGTCTTTTTCATTGTTACCATTGCTGATAACCTGTCATAATTTTGTAAACCATAGAATAATTACCAATTTTAATGGAGAATGAGCTATGTTTAGATCTTTGTCAGTAAACCACATAAAACTCTAAAGATTATAAACATGTTAATAATACACATTCAATTTCTGGAAAAGTTTTGGCAAACATTGGAGCTTCTGCTGTCAATAATTGTATTTCTTTTTTTTTTTTTTTTTTTCAGAAATATATACATGAAAATTACCATTATGATGTTGATGTACATATTTTCAGAAAGTGAAACGTTTTACAGTATTTTACCTTTTTCCCTTTCTAGTGTTGAAGGGCTCCATGCTATTGTTGTGTCGGACAGAGATGGAGTGCCTGTTATTAAAGGTAAAACTGAGTACTTAACATGCTGGTGTCATGTTTGCTTTAGAATGAAAATGCACTTATATCTGAGTAGTGCAGAAGCAAGCATATGAAGCCCGTTTTAATAAATTCAGGAGATGGTCTTAATTTGTGGGAAATGTTTGCTTTTATATGTTGAAGACTATGTTGAAAATTACAACATATTGTATGTTAAATGTATCTTGTTACCATTCGGAGCATGGGTTTGTCACAGGCCCAGTTTCCCATTAAAGACGTTTTATGGCATAATATAAAACCATTAGTAAATCTAAGTGATAAGGCTGGGAATGTATGCAAGCTAGATATATTATGCACAAGACTCCCCCCACCATGTATATTATCAGTAGTTCAGTAGTTTTAGGATAACCATTCGTACATTTGAATCAATATATATTGATTGTTTGGTTACTCTCTCTTGATTTTTTACTACTTTACTGGAAATAGATCTTAAAAATAATTACTTTAGTTAGCTAGAACCTAACAAGAAATTTTCAACTAATGAAGATCTTGCTGACTTCCAGCCAAGATGGAGGTGTAGGTAGACACACTTTGCCTCCTTGTACAGCCATAAGAAGGGTCACAACTAACTTCAAAACAAAAACCAGCCAGACCTGGCAGAAAATCAAACCGTATAGAAGTCCAACAACTAAGGATTTAAAGAGGAAATATTCACCTAGAGGGTAGGAGGGGTGGAGACAGGGAACTGGGGCTGGGAGGATGTGTGACAGCAGTGAGGTGGGGGCAGCAAGGCAGTGGTGGCAGCTAGAGGGATGGGTGATCCCACATTTATGTGTGGCTAATAAAAACTGGGAGGGACACCTGGGAAGTGAGTGATCCCAGCCCCAGGCCAGACCACACAGCCCAGGGTTCCAGTGCAGGGAAAATAAACGCTCATAACTTCTGGCTCTAAGAATCAGTGGGGATTGGGATGGTGGAAGAAACTGCTGGTCTCAGGAGAGTCTGTTTAAAGGGCTCCCATGGTCCTAGAGCATATGCAAATCCACCCACTCTGGGAGCCACCACCAGGGCAACAGTTAGAGAGAGGGGTGCCAGTTGAATACCGGAAGTGAACAAGTGACAGGAAATGTGGTGAGAGCCTAGCAAGCAGCATTATCCCCTCTCCAACTCCTCCCCACATATAGTTCCACAAAGTGGCAAAGCAGGTCGCCCTGCCCTGGAGAATTACTAAGGCTCTGACCCTTACAACATAACATGTGCCTTTTTACAGGGAGTCATAGCAGCTCTACCTAACACAGAAACAAACACAGGGAGGCTGCCAAATTGAGGAGACGAAGAAATATGGTCCAAATGAAAAAACAGATCAAAGCTCTCTAGAAAAAGAACTAAGCGAAATAGATATAGCCAACCTATTAGATGCAGAGTTCAAAACACTGATGATAAGGATGCTGAAAGAACTCAGTGATTACGGCAAACACGTAAGAGAAGAAAAAAAGGCTACATTAAGTGAAATAAAGGAAAATCCACAGGGAGCCAACAGTGAAAGGAAGGAGGTTGGAGTTCAAATCAATGATTTGGAGCATAAGAAAGAAAAATAATCAACCAGTACAAAATGAAGAAACAAGAATTTAAAAAACGAGGAGGGACTAAGAAGACTCTGGGTCATCTCCAAAAGGGCCAACATCCAAACCACAGGATGCCAGAAGAGGAAGAACAAGAAGTTGAAAATTTATTTGAAAAAATAATGAAAGAAAACGTCCCTAATTTGATGAAGGAGATGGACATACAAGTCCAGGAAGTGCAGAGACTCCCAAACAAGTTGGACCCAAAGAGGACCATGCCAAGACACATCATAATTAAAATGTCAAAGGTTAAAGATAAAGAGGGAATCTTGAAAGCATCAAGAGAAGAGAGTTATCTACAAAGGAGTTCCCATAAGACTATCAGCTGATTTCTCAAAAGAAACCTTCCAGGCAAGAAGGGACTGGCAAGAAGTATTCAAAGTAATGAAAAGCAAAGACCTATAACCAAGATTACTCTATCCAGCAAAGCCATCATTTAGAATGGAAAGGCAGATAAAGTGGTTCCCAGAACCAGTGAAAAGGAGAAGCACTTCCTTTTCAAGTTAAAGGAGTTCATCATCCCCAAATTCTTATTATATGAAATGTTAAAGGGACTTATTTAAGGAAAAGATCAAAACTATGAACAGTAAAATGACAACAAAGGAACAGCTATCAACAACTGAATCTAAACAAAAACAAACTGAGCAAACAACTAGAATAGGAACAGAATCACAGAAATGGAGGATTACCAGCTGGGAGGGGGAAGGGGTAGAAAGGGGGAAAAGGTACCGGGAAATAAGAAGCATAAATGGTAGGTACAAAATAGACAGGAGAGGTTAAGAACAGTATAGGAAATGGAGAGGATAAAGAACTTACATGCACAACCCATGGACATGAACTAAGGGGGGGTCTGCTGGAGGTAAGGGGGGTACCAAGCAGAGGGGGACAAAGGGGGAAAAATAAGGATAACAGTAATAGCATAATCAATAAAATATACTTTTAAAAAAAATTTAAAAGATAACACAAAAATAAAAGCTTGATAACTAGAAAAAAAATTTTAAAGATTTTATTTATTTTAGAGAGGGAAAGGGAGGGAGGAAGAGAGGGAGAGAAACATCATTGTGTAGATGCCTTCATGTACCCCCCCACTAAGGACCTGGTCTACAGCCCAGGCATGTGCCTTGACTGGGAATTGAACTGGTGATCCTTTGATTCAGGATCAGCACTCAATCCACTGAGCCACACCAGCGAGGGCTGAAAAAAAAATTTTTTACCTTATTTCAGCCTTATTTTTTTGGCGTATATGATATCACAGTCATATAATAAGACCATTATTACTACTTCTGTCTGGTATCATCAGATTGGATGTTTACTGGGACACTGTAATAGCTTTAATAGCTTTACCAAAGAAAGGTTAAATAATGTTCTATACATTTTGTTGCCAATTTATTTTCCACCTGAAGTTATCATGTATGTTAGGTAATTTTACATTTAGAGTTGAAAGGAAATTTAGAAGTCAGTTGCAAAGAGTGCATTGCCATTCCAAAATGGCAATGTGAGCCAGTGACAAAAATACCAGAACCCACCGTCTCCTGACGTGGGGTGCGGTGTGCTTTCTATCCCACCATAAAACAGGTGGCTGTGGGCAAGTCAGTTGGCTTTTCTGAGTTCTGTGATGAACGCTTTCAGCAAAACAGTCTTAGAGATTTTCCAGCCTCAGTGTTCTTTCTGAACATCTCTTGTTAATGCCTTAAGTTTGCACAACTAGCTCCATGACGTTAATGAGTGAAGGAAAGGAGCTGGCCAGCTGCAGCATTAGTAATACCTATACGTGATACAACTGTGGGTTTTATGAGAGCAGAGGTTTCTGAGCTTTATTTACTTAGGTTGGCTGACAATTTATTAAATGTACTGATTAATCTGTGTTTTAAGATAGGTAGATATTAAGGAAATACAAACATTTAGTGAATTTTTAAAAATTAAAAAAATACTGTGAGAATCGTCATTTCTTCCCTTAGTTGTGATCGCTCCACTCCTGAGCAGTTTTTCACACCTAAATTGATGAGATCCACCAGTCAGTGATACGATTTTAAATACTGGAAGCAGAACCCTATGCTTGATATTTTTATAGATACATGTTTAAAAAGTGCTATAAATCTTATTTTTACCATGTCCACTGCTTCACTTTACTTAACTCATTTGTGTTTCCAGTGGCCAATGATAACGCTCCAGAGCATGCTTTGAGACCCGGTTTCTTATCTACTTTTGCCCTTGCAACAGACCAGGGGAGCAAACTTGGACTTTCAAAAAATAAAAGTATCATCTGTTATTATAATACCTACCAGGTAAGTTAATAACTTTTGAATGGTTTGCTGATTTCAACTATTATTGTTATGTTTTCTACATAACATAGCTTGTGTTATCATTCTAAATTTGAGTTTTGAAGGGGGTAGAATTTTAAAATCTTGGCATTCAAATTGGTTATGTTAAACTATAGTAATTTTCTTCACATTTTACACCAGGAATTAGTTACTGTGGGAAAGCAGTAAAAAAGGTAATAAAGTACCTGTTACCCTGAAAAGGGTAAGTCAGTCACTATTACCTCCAGTAGATGGTGCCCTCAGCTTAACAGCTGGTACCTCAAGTGACTGGTTGTAGTGACAGGAAAAATTGTCTCTTGAAAGTCGAATGATAAGTTATTTAAATGTGTTATTTCACCGAATTCTTTCATCTGGTAAATAATGTAAATATTATATCTCTCTATATAAATAAATAAATATTTTAAAAATAAGTGTCCAGCTGCATTTTCTTTAGAATAAATTAATTGCTTGTGTTTTAGTGATGCGTTCCAAAGTATGACTTATGTACTACTGATAGATAATACACAAGTAACATCTTTCATTTTAAAAGTTATATTTTTTAATGTGTTTTGGGCAAAACCCATCTCACCTTTAACTTTATGATAAGGATTACATTGAAGCTAAGTTGATAGTTGATTTGAAGTTAATTTAAATTTGTTTAATTTATAGTGGTACATAGAAAGCAGAAAAATCATGAGGATACAACTACTTGAATGACTGAGAAATACTTCCTTTAGCCATTAAATGATTAAATTTGTATTGAGCTCTTAACTATGTAATTGACACTCTGCTGGTCTTCTAGAGATAAAAAGATGAAGACACAGTCCCACCTTAAAAACTTTCCAAGCTAAATGGTAATGTCTCTAAGAAATAGTCATTAACTCTGTTTTAAGGAAATGTTTCTTTTTAGCTTTCATATTTCATGATGTAGTGCCATGATGATTTGCTAGTATCTTACACATTTACCATTTAAAAGTTTTTTGAAAGATTAAGGTAGTTCATTGAATTATACTGCCTTTTCACAATACAACATATTATTTAGATCTTATTTTCTTTTTAGGTGGTTCAATTTAATCGTTTACCTTTGGTGGTGAGTTTCATAGCCAGCAGCAATGCCAATACAGGTGTGTTTTAATTACCCTAAGTAGAGCTTTTAATTTTTTTATAATGCCATATAATGCCATATTCTTTGAGTCTAATATGATAGGAGTAGTAGTTTTAGGGTAAAAATGAAAAAAACTGAATTTGTAGTCCAGGTCCACAGTCTACTCCTTGGTCTGATTTCCAAGTCTGTGTAATGGAACTTATAATCTGCCTTCACCATCTTATGAGGTTATTTTGTAGTTCTGATGAGACAATGTGTGTGAGTAAGTAATCCTTTAACTTAGAAAATAAAATGTTATCTTTACTTCTTGAATGCCACATTTTGCTCACATTAGAACAGCTTAAAACAAAAAGGGAGTAGAGAACCCAAGAAAGCACATACATTGGTCAAGGATAAGTTAAATTCCATGTAAACCAATCTAGGAGAAATTTTTAAAATCTTGAACTAATTGAGCAAGGTGAATGTGAAGAGTGAATATGAAGAGTGATAGGATGACAAAATCATACATTCCTCCTGAGGGTTGAAGAGTTGAGACCAAGCACTAGGAAGCTGTTCTTTCTGTAGTGGATAGTAAGCTCTCATTATGTCCAGTAGCCTTCACTGGGTATTTATGTGCAAAGTAATCCTATTCAGTTGAAATGTATTTTTTACTCCCTTTGCTAAAGTGGGATTTTTTAAAAAGATCTATCTCCTTCAGATTTGACTGCTATTTAGAACTGTTACACATTAATTTTCTGTTTTTTTTTTTTTTATTTCCAAGCTGTTGGAGCAAGTTCTATTTCTGTCTGTGTCACTGAAGCCAGTCGCTAGATTTCTGATCTTTAAAATGAGGAGTTTAGATTTGGTAATATAATAGGTCTTTTCCTTTTCTAAATCTTTTGAAGCTGTAAAATATATATGTGAAAACTCTTGGTAATTTACACAGAGGTATGCAAAGTAGGTTTACAATTATAATACAAATAAATGTTATAATAAAATACAAGAATAAACTGTGTATTTTGTGTACTTACAGCTGTAAACCTACTTTTGCCCACCCTTACATAGGATATTGGTGGTGTCAGTGTTTTAAGTATATTAAACCTCAGTCGTGATAAGGCACCATCACATACTAAGTCACTAGTTGTTATAAATTACGATAATGTACACAATTATATTTTAGTGCTTAGAACATTTCCTTGATAATTCCAATGCTTTTAATATTCTTTGAGATAGAGGAAGATATTTATTTGAACATAGAACAAGCAGTGTCTAAAATATATAGCCTTTCACTCTGGTAAACTAAGGAGAAGCTAGATCTACTCATTTCTAGACTAGGTTGTCTTCACATTCATCATTAAATTTCCTTTAAACATGGAATTATATGTAAACTTCATACTGAATATAAGTTTTTTGGTTACTTAGAATTCTTTGTTTTAGTACTCATTTATTTTTAGTAACTAAATTACAACAAAAGCAAATTTAAGTCAGAAACATTTTAGGAACATTTTTTTCTAATGTTCTAATTTTCTTAATCTCTCTGTTTTAGGACTAATTGTCAGCCTAGAAAAGGAACTGGCTCCATTATTCGAAGAATTGAGACAAGTTGTAGAAGTTTCTTAATCTGACAGTGGTTTTGATGTGTACCTTAACTTCAGTATAACAGACACAAACAATATCAATTTAGCAGTCTTGAGACCACAACAATATTTGTATCCGTGTACTCAACAAAGGGCCCCTTTTCTACCTTACACTGAAGAAAGAGTCTGCAGAGACAGATCGATTGCTATCTTTTCTTGTATAGATCTTATTTACTGAGACCTGGGGATACCACAGAAAGGGTTCAGTCTATCGCAGCTCCCATGGAGTTAGTCCAGTCACCAGATCTGCATGAGATTCTCTTCGGTGGGTCAGAGTCAAAATGTTACTTTGATCCACTTGAACCATGCAGTGCTCCCTCTTGTGCATTCTGCCAGGCCTGCAGAATGAAGCAGATCCTTCTTATTGTGAATAATAATGACATATTTTTTTTCATATTGTTTTATTTCTTTGCACTGAGTATGGGGAAGATAAAATGGCATAGTAAAGTAATAAAATCAGTACAATCACTAACTTTCCTTTGTATATATTATTTTGCAGTATAGATGAATATTGCTAATTGATTTGATTCTCTCCAGAGGGTACTGCTGTTTAATGAAAATGATAGCTGATGGTTTTCCCCCTCTGCTTTCTGTAACCAATCAGTGTGTTGATGTCTGTGCGTTCTTTATAAAATTTAAGTGTAATTCATTATTGAACTGTTTCCAATATTGATATGTATGTAAACATGATACTACAACCATTTTTTTCAATACACAAGTATAAATAAAATAGTATTTTTAAAAGTATAGTTTGAGAATTGTATAGTTTTATCCCCCCTAGACTTCTTTCAAAAGTTTAAAGCATATAATTACTGCATTCATTCTTTCCAACCACGTGAATAAGTAGTGAGTTTCTTGTGGATATTGCTCGGGAGATGGTTTTACCTAGCATAAACTGTCAGCTGGAGAATAAATACCCGTGAGCCTAATTTAATCCCTGTGAAATTGGTATCGTACTAATAGAAGGTGCCCATTATATTCAGTAATGCAGTCCATCACTCTAGGTGGTTAATTTCCTCCTAGAGTTTGTTCTGGTACGTATGGTTCAGTCAGTACGCGTGCACGGAGCACCTGCGTGCCATTCACCAGAACTGCCACACTGTAGAAGTCTGGGGAGCACAGTTCACATCCTACTTCCATGCTCCAGGGCTGCGTTCTCCATGGAATGTGGTCCCTGTAGCTGGGCAGTGAGGCAGTGGGGCAGGCACTGTGCCTGCCTGCTGCTTCCCCTCACTCCCTCCTTTCCTCCTGTACAAACAGGAGACTAAATTGTGGTACCCACCTTTAAAGAACTGAAAGTTCAATAAATGAGACAGGTATATGAAATGCTGTGATAAAGATTGCTATAGAGACAGAATAGGGGCATTGATTTACTTTATTTACTTATTTTTTTTAGAATTAGGTTTTGCTTCATTTTCAGAGAATAGGGGGCATTTAAATTGGGCAAGAACAACAGCCTTTACAAAGAAGTAGGCAGAAGAGATAAAACATGTCTGCAAGGAATTGTATAACCTAATGAAACAGAACACCCATTACAATCAGAGCTCCCATTATCTGGATTATTATTTAGTAGTGTCCTGAAAATTTCTTCTAGGGCAATGCTTCATAGAACAAAGTCTTTTATAAACGAGTTGACCAAAATTTTAATTGCAGGTAATGTATCTAAAAACCCCAGGAAAGAAAACTATTAAATGGAGGTACTTAACCTTTACATGGCAAATACTACTCCTATTAAAATTTCTCTTTGAGGGTGTATAATAAATTCTATAGTTCATCTGGAAAAATAAGGTGAAAATCTTCTTAAGTTTGAAAAGGTGAATGCTAAACCTGACCCTAGACGTAGACCTACCCCAGCCTTAAACATTTCTAGCCCTAGCCCTATCCTGAGCTCTCACTTTATCCCTGGCCCTACATCTAGCCCTAATCCTAACCCTATGTCAAAAAAAGAAACTTTTTGAAAAGGTAGTATAAAACTAAGTACACAGCTAGACAGATGAATGGAACAAACTAATCCAAGAACAGGCTTTAGTACATACATATGAGGACTTAAAACAAAAATTACGTAAATCAATGGGGAGAGGATTATTCAATACCCAGCAGAGCATGCATTTTTTTAATACTCTGCTGATGAAAGTGAAAATCGTTATGCCCCTTTATGAGGCACAATTGGGCTTTCTCTAGCAAACTTTCAAATACTAGGATTCTCCAGGGAAACAGCACCCACAGACACAAAATACTTAAATTGGGTACCTCACTACCAGTCGAGTTGACACAAAATTAACCATTATAGCCAGCAGTTCCACTTGTAGATATTTATCCTACTGATGCATGTGGACGTATGCAAAATTATATATTTTCAGGTCTATTCATTTCAATTTGGTTAACACCAAAAAAATAGGAAACCTAGATACCTATCATAGATAGAGTGACCATATGTTCTGTTTTTTTTTTTAACAGTACCAGTTTAAACATTTCTCTTCATAGTATAATTATGAGAGCTTTCAACTCTCAAGTGTCCCATTTTACGTAAGAAATGATATGGTCACCCTAATTATAGAAGATTCGTTAAATAATGGCTACATTTGTCCAATGGAAAAAAAGAATAAAGAAGACAATAGGTACTGTTACCGAACAGCAAGAGGGGTCCTGCTTCCTCCTCTGGCCTCCCCACCCTGCTTCTAAGAACACTGTGACCTGTTTTATTTTCCTTGCTTCCTTGCTTTCAATGCTCTGTCCACCAGCTGAGAGGGATTCATTCCCAGCATCCCATTTAAATGCTAGAGTTTCTTTCTGATATCCAGGGTACTTCGCCCAATAACGGTCATGTTCACCATTCGCACATTCTCTGCTGCCTGCGGGTCAGCATTGGTGTGCTTCCTACAGGCCTGATAGATCCTCTCTGGAAATTCAGAAGGGTCCTCATTGGGCTTTTGCTGAAGGGCTTGTATCATAATTAAACTGTTTTGCTTGGGCACCGCCTAAAGCCCGTCCAATATGCACTTTCTGTAATGTTCCAGGAAGGCTAGGCCCCCACCATTTGGGTACCAGTCAGCATGTCCAGGGAATTGCCGCAGCTGGCTTGGGGGTCCCATTGGGATTCTCTTGGTGGAGATCTCTTCGTTAGATCTATTTATAACCAGCCATCTGTCATCCACAGTCAAGATATTGAGGAGAGCTGATATATCTGCCCAGTTTGGACAAGTGGCAAAAATGGAGGTGGTAAGATCTGCGATTCTCTGAAGATCATCCCTATATGAAGAGTTGGAATTTTCCCAATTCAGTAAGCTGGAAGTGGAGAATGGAGTATGGGCCCAATATTAGCCAGTAGGCTGGCCTTCCCGATACACTCCACCAGTAGGATACTGCCTCAGAGGAAACTAGCTTGCTCTAGATAGGGATGCTCCCTTGCCAAATTGGGTGCCCTGGTGGGTCTTTGAGGGGAGACCCATCCCTCACTATACAAGGGTGGAGCGCTCGGCTCTGTGGTCTCTACTTCAGGGGCATCTTGAGAAGGGGGTGGTGGTGCGAAAGCTCCTCCTGCCATGAACTCGGGGTTCCCTGGGTTCAGAACACTGGTGAGGTTTACCTCCTCAGTCCCCTTTTCTCCCTGAGTCTTACTATGAGGAAGGGGTTATGGGGCCTCTTCCCTTCTCTGTACTGTCAAGCGATTCTCGGTCCCTGGCAAAATCCTATCATTCAATGGCATAAATGCATTGAGAAAAGGAATTTCATTCTATCTAACTATTGGCAATACTGTTTCAATCTCATGGTAGTACAATAACTTAGGGAGCCATGCAGGGGCCACCTCTCCTCACCACAGTGTTACGGTAACAAATCAATACCTCCGTGGACGCTGGGTAAGGCAGTACATGCTCCAATCTACCAAAATCCTGCCCTGTGGGCTCCCTCCAGGAGCCAGCATAGAACTGCCCTTTATTGGCCCAGACATACAGGTGGAAAACTATAACCAGAAAAATCCAAGAAACCTGAGAACATACGAACAAAACAGGTATTCACCTCCATTATTCAAAGAGTACTCATAAGCAAATCTGCCAACCAATCTCACAAACCCTGGTTCCCACACAACGGCTTCCCCAAAGCAGCCCTCACCTGGACCTCGTTTCACAGCCTTTTCCTAGACCTGTCTCCTTTTCACCAGCCAGGCCTCTTCAGGTGGCCAATGCCTTGAGCAGATTTGCAGAAAAATTCCTGGAGACTGGGAAACCCCACAGTCCCACTCTTGGGGTCCACCAGCCACAGGCTGCCTGCTTCCCACCAGAGTCGCCGTTGCTGTTACTGAACAGCAAGTGGGGCCCTGCTGCCCGCCACCACCCTCTAGGCAAATTCCGAAGGCGAAGTTTTGATGACAAAGGAAAGGAGTCTTTATTCAAAAGCTACACAGTTTTGGAATAACAGCTTTCCACTGGCATTAGTTACTTAAGCCTATCAAGGCTAAAATCTTTAACTTCTGAGTTCCCCTATTGTTCTTGTTAGTTTTTAATTATCTTATTTCTATAGGGTTAGTTTACAAACTAAAACAACATAAGATACAAAAGCTACACAATTTTGGAAGGTGGCAGGCTTCTGCCTCAGAGCCTGTCCCCTATTGAACACCCAGAAAAGAATAAATAACTCTGCCACCCGCGGCCTGTCCAGCCCAGCCCTAGGCTGTGCCCCGAGTTCTTCCCCATCTACCATACTGTCCTTTGAGAAACTCGGGCAGCTGCAGCACAATCATCCAGACATCCTCCAGGGAAAGACCCGGAGAGCCAGTCTCTGCCCTCCTTTTATTTTAAATCTTCGGGCCCATAATTCCATGCACTCTGGAAGCATTCAGCTTCCAGATACGTGTGTGTGTGCTTATATTTGCTTGTATGTGATAGAGCATCTCTGTAGGTACGCAACCTGGTCACAGTGGTCACCCCCAAGGAGTGGACTAGGTACCTGGGTGCAGATATCCCAGACAGGAGCATTTCACTGTAAGCTTTACTGAATTAAAAATCTTTAACTATTCAAAAATAATAAAATATTTTATCAAACAACAAACCTGAAAATAAAATGGTGATAAGGTGTTAGGGGCAGAATGCTGTGTCAGTCAGGGATTGTCAAAGAAACGACCAGTGGGATATTACGTGTGAGATTTATTTCCAGGACCTGGTTTACGTGACTGGGAAGTGGCAAGTCCGAAATCGGGAAGGCAGGCTGGAAGCCTGGAAAATTTCAGGCAGGAGCTCCGACTGCAGTCTTGTCAGAAATTCTTCCCCTTGGAAACCTCAGTTGCGCTCTGAGCAAAACTGGCCTTTCAGCTGATTGGATGAGGCAACCCACATTATGAAAGATAATCTCTTTTATTTAAATTCGGTGGACTGTAGATGTTAAGCACATCTACGAAATACCGTCATAGCAACGTCTCGATTCCCGTTCTACTGAGCAGATGGGTAGCCTAGCCGAGTGGCCCACAGCATTCACTGTTTATCCTCAGCAGCTGGCAGCTATAAATGGCATCCAACTCCAGATAATGAAAGTAACCAAGTCATACCTCTGTCTAACATGGACAACTATCCAGTCTATAACTGAGAACATATTATTCCCTTCCCTGGAAGAGGGTGTAGTCCTTGAGTAATGATGTACTTTAGTGTAAATACTTTGATGGAAGGTTAAGCGGTTTTGATGTATCTTATGTAGAAGGGTAAGAGGATAGAAAACAGACATTGCTTAATATGTTTGTGTATTATATACATTGTAGATATATATTATAAAATATATATTTGATACATGTACATACAAACATAAAATGGGAAAAAATAATAATCGCAGTCCTTGTTTCCCATCTGGGTGTGTGATTGTAGCTGGTTTTTATAAGAATCTTCCATTACTAATTCTATATTCCCTCTGCCCTCAGCAGCTGGTCATGGCTGTTTGCCTGGTAGGGTAATGCACACCTCTATTTCTGAAGAATTCGAGCCATTAGGTGTCCTCCCTGATTGAATTTTGTAGCTTTCCACTGACTTTAGTTACAGGGCTTGGGGGTACACAGATTTCTTACCTCCACTGTGCAGTAACAGCCCAATTGCCCCTTGGCAGTCAGGATAAATCACCCCAGCCAAGACAGTAATTCCCTTTGCTTGTGATTCAGAGGCATGAGGAGCCCAAAGTAACCAAGTAGCAGTCTTAATGTCCAGATTATTGGAATTTCTGTGTCCCCTCAGGGAGGAATTTCTCCTTTTGTAACAAAACGTCTACACCAGCACAGCCTAAGAATGTGAGGACAGCCCAAAAGGTCACTGGTGTTAATAGGGGTGGTGCCATGTACATTTCCATCCCTTGATTCTTGGACCTATGGGAGGAAGAGCACCGTGTATCAAATGCTGATTTAGAGCACGTATAGCTTCCGGGGGAACGTTGCCCCACCCTACAAGGTGCTGCCTACCATCCAGGTAGTGCGGTGATACCTGAGTCCTCAAAAGGCCATCCCCCGTTCTGTCAGGCCCGCTGCTTCAGGATGATGGGGAATGGGATAAGACTAATGAATTCCATAAGCAAGTAAGAAATATATTATCTCCAAAATCCAAAGAGCCCCATGAGGTATTGTGCCTCTTTTTTGGGTTGCGGGAGAAGTCGGATGCATCAAGTTAACCTTTACCTTGCAAAAGATACCTAGACCCGTCCCACACCACCAGGCCCCGAGAGTTTCAGTGAGGTAGAAGGCCTTAATTTTTTGCTAGAGTTATTTCCCACTCTCTGGCACACAGATGTCTTACAAGTAAGTCTAGAGTAGTTGCTACTTCTTGTCCACTATGTCCAATCAGTATATCATCAGCGCGGGGGACCAGTGTGAGAATGTCTTCTCTAGGGAAAGGTGGTCAAGGTCTCTGTGAACTCAATTACAACACAAGGCTGGAGAACTGATATACCTCTGAGGGAGGAGACTGTAAGGTATATTGCTGGCCATGACAGATAAACTGTTTCTGGTGCTCTTTACTAATAAGTATGAAGAAAAAAAAA